>JACCGJ010007491.1:0-22528 GCA_013407085.1 Atriophallophorus winterbourni
AATTGCGCATCAGGATGGGAATTTGGACCACATTTACCGCACAAAGCTAGATATATGCAACTTCAATCAATTTCGTCTGAGTATTGTCAGATGTGGGTGTGAAGGGTGACACGAAATAGGATCACTTCGACTGAATTTCATTGTTGAACGTGATCAGTTTGATTGGTGAAAGTGAAACTGGTGAGGAGACTAGAATGTGGTAAAGCGTTATATGGAAAGGCCTTACTGAATTCGTGAATATCACTAAATGCCTGCGTACGCTGCTTTCATTGTACACATCCGTACATATGGTGATGCAGTAGAACGAAATTAGTAATTTCTCTGTTGTTGTAAAGGTCACGACGATATACAACGCCATATTGATTTTTATGAGTATTGTGCCTGCGTGAACTTATTTAAGTTGACCTCCCGCATTCACTAACCACGAATATAAAATTTGCAATGAGGCAACTAAGCGGAAGCTACCCCGTATCGCGATGTCAGGCAAATGCCGGCAATGTACATATATTTGTTACAGACTCTTTGCAACACACGCGCAGCCATCATAAGAGTTAACTTCCGAATTCACGATGCTTATTGATACACCTGTTCGATTTTACACTACCACAGCGATGCCTTGGACAGTATTATTGTTAGGCCGTTCTACTGAATGACTTTCTAGAGGCGTATTCTGCATGAAAAACCTTAACCCTTTTGGATATATTTCCTAGGTTGAAGGCACAGTGGCGAGTCAATGGAAAACCTTCAACTTGCGTGTGAGTAGAACGGATGGAAACGCTTTCGGCTAACTTATTGCAGCTTGATGTATACATGAAGTCAGCACTCACTTTAAACGACACAACTCAAACCAACATATCGTTAAATAATTATTTCCCGTTACTGGATATCATATGAAATAGAAGCTGTTTGTTTAACGGCGGAGGAGTTTAAACATGAATTGTTTTTAGCTAGCTCGTTTCTAAATTCATATGGGCTCTAGTACGTCTAGTACAAGCTGAATAAGGATGCAGCCACATTGCCTTCGTGATTCCATTCATCTTAAAGCAAATGGGAAACACAGGTAATTAGCACGGGAAACCTCCGGCCGGTGGTAGGTTGACGCCACTGCATTCCGAAACCAATAAATGTCCCCAGTCAAAACTGCGGTGATTGAACTCTCCTCAGTTGATCGTTAATGAACTGACCATCCCAATAAACAGCTACTTCATTTTTGTGTTTCATTTGCGCAACAAATCTAAAACGTAAAATGCTATCGCAATTCAAAATTGTTGGCTTAGAATGGTCCTCATTTTCCTGAGCATGAAGATTTCTCATACGCTTGTGACGTTTAGTTGATTTATGGGCGATCCTCACACTTGTAAAGCGATTTATCTAAGTATTGAAAGGCTTGCCAAAGATTGGTCCCAAATAAAACTTAAAACGACATTGTTTCCCCAGTGGTTCATATCAAAGAAACAAGCTATCACTCCGGCAATAACTTGTTCTTGTAAATAGTTGAAAAACGAATCTATATTTTGATACGTTTTTTTTGCTGCAATTGTTTTTAAAAGGGTAAACGCTAACCACAGGGACCCCTTCGTCAAATAACTTTTGATGGACTTGGTCCGGTCCGGACCCCTCAAACAGTTCAAATCAACACAAAACTGGTTTTTCAGTCGTTTACAAAAAGTTTACAACAAAGGGAAACAGTTTTATGCAACCATAACCCAGAATTATTTCTTCATTTAAGTATTGTTCATTTTCAACAAACAGACAGTCAATCGAACCTTTTAAATACAACGATTGTTACGGGTTGTTTTGATATGTGATTCGAGGTAGAAAATAAGATATCACTAGCTTGCAAAAACCAAGGGGGGAAGCCACAATAACTACTGGAAGAGTTTGCAATACATCCGGGGCAATGATAAAGATTTTTCTTCAACTTAACAAATCATACGCATCTCGTTGAAGCCCGACCACATACATTTCGACTTTTCATTTTAGTTAGCCGAAGTCGCATCAACTACCGGTTACAGGCGTGGCCGGAAAAACGAGAGAACGCTTGTTTCACTACGATATATTCTCAAGCTTCTGGATCGATCCAAGGCACGTGCCGGGAGATTCTATCGATCGACTGAAAAGGATTTCATTAATCTAATTTTTAACATGTGGGAGCGAGTGTTCTACTAGATCAACAGCACCATTGATAACGATTATCAGCCTAAGCGACAACCAGTAACGCGCTTAGTTTGTATGAAAAACATTATTCAATTTTACAAATTTTGTTCTATATCAATAATGAGTTACACCGTGTACGATAAAAATACTCTTGACCACAAAGAAAATACGATCTCCAGTTCGCGGTTGATAACATTCACTTTTTTCGTGTTGTGATGATCTATGACGCTGCCGAAAATTAATAATCACACGAAAAAGATCTTCAAAAACATTCTCGTTAAGAGAATTTTTATTTAATCACGAATGTCGCTAATGCTACGATCTTGATTTCAGGTGGCGCATTTTCCTTCGTTAATAGTGCTTGTGGAGTCAATGGCAATATTGTGCTACTTGTTCTACAATAATGAGAATACCACTGCATTAACAGATGGAAAGGTATAGTTTATAAACGACGTTTTATTATACTTTGGACGGTTGCGTATCAAAGGCGAAGAGTTCTTAGATGCGATTTATCAACAAAATCACAATTTGAATACAATATTATCAAACAATGTGATACTCCGAAGACACTGTTTGATGAGGTTGATTAAGCAAACCATGCTGCTCATGTGATTAAGCAGGTTTCTGGTACCGATCATACCCAACAGTGGCATACAAGCGCAACTTGTTTGCCATGCTTCTACTGTTTCAAGCGCATGCGGATCCTTATCCCACTGTCCCTACCTGATGAGTGCAAACATCACAAAACCGGTCGTGGGGTGTTTCATGTTAATGGGAGTGCATGCAATGTGTTTTATATTTATTGTCATTTTTTTAAACCCGTCCTATTACATGAGTGGGGGCTCATTGATTGGGCAACATGTTTGTCGTACCATCCCTTACACCAACAGGTGGGCATACAAAGCGCAACTGTTTGCCATTCTTCCACTGTTTCACAAGCGCATCGATTCCTGATCCACTGTCCCTACCTGATGAGTGCAAACATAACGAAACCGTCGTGGGGGGGTGTTTTGGTGTGAAGGAGATGGCCATCAAATGTGGTTTTATATTTATGGTCATATGGGTTTTAAACCCATTATACATGAGTGGGGGCTCATGTTATTGAACAGGTTGGCCGTACCAGCCTGATCCAACAGTGGCATACAAGCGCTCCTCGTTTACCATTACTCCACTGTTTCAAGTGCATGCGGATCCTGATCCCACTGTCCCTACCTGATGAGTGCAAACAGCACGAAACCGGTCGTGGGGTGTTTTGTGTGAAGGAGATGCATTCGAATGGGTTTTATAATTATGATCATGGGTTTTAAACGCAATCTACATGAGTGGGGTCTCATGTGATTGAACACGTTGGTCGTACCAACCTTACCCAACAGTGGCATACAAGCGCAACTTGTTGAAAAACTATTATGTTCCTTTCCATATCCAATCCTACACAAAACACTTATTAACTTCTAATTCTTCTAGATGAAGTGTAATTGCTATATCATGGAAGCCTTTAAAACAAAGAAACGGCTTGCGGATCAACATAGTACAGCACCTACATGAAGAGCGAAAAAAACGAAACCTGTCGTGGGTTGTTTGCAATAAAAATTCATGCGAATGAGCATCTTTATTACAGACTATCAATTTTTAGATATTTTAGTTATTTAAGCTTAGATGGAAGACAAACAACAAAGAGAAGAACAAAATATGGCTGGATAAATAAATAGATGATTGACTAATACTGATTTAGTGTTGCATAGAAGAATGTCATGATTTTGCAAAAGTGTAAAACTGGATATTTGGTTTGAGCCGTTCATTTGGAAACCTGGTCTGCTCGCTTGAAAGAGCCGCGCTTTACAAATATTCTACAATGGAACCGCATGTTGTCTGTGAAGTAAAACGTAATCTCCGATAATGCCAGAAAGCCGATCCGTGAGATGTCTAATGACCACTATTTTGCTAAATATAATTATCACAAAAAAATCATTTGCATGTATTTCCATCACACTCACCACGGTCAGTTTAGTACTGTTTGCACTTATCAGGTAAGGGACGGTACGTCCATGATCTGTATGCCTTGAAACAGTGGAAGAATGGTGAACCAGCTGTGCCTGATGATATCCACTGTTGAGTACTGTGGGTACGGCTGGTCCGACCATCCTGTTTGATGGAAATGCATGCAAATGAGTATTTTTGTTCGTAATAATGTGGCTGACCCCATCTACATGTGTTTGACCACATGCGATTTTACAGGTTGGTCGTACTAAGCTAACCTAACAATAGCTCACCACAATTTTTGAAAATAATAATTAAAATAATTACATGAGTTTCAGGTGATCCATTGCGACGAATCTTATTTTTTCGATGACGAAGGTGTGGATTTGGTTGATATAGCAAGCAATGAAAATAATAACGCTCAGCATAACAAGATTTGAGTGAAAAATACTCAGGCTTTTTGTAAGTGACGATTTATTCTTGTCTTCCCAGCTTGCCACAGACTTCAACATTTCTGAACCGAGTAAGTTCGCCGGTAATGGTTTAGAAATATTAACTAAATCGATAGCCTAATAATTGTTTGTGCGTTTAAACAAACTGTTTCTTCAATTATTCACAATATTTTAACGTTGTTTACCGTGTAACACTGGTTATCATTGCACCAAAGCTAACTTTATTGAGTCCACCTGATGAGATTGAGCAGCGTGAAAACGGCTGTTTGAATGCGGGCAATTTGATTTATTTAATCATAATCAAAAAGACATATTCTTTGTGTTCAAATAACTACTTTGTTATCAAGATTATCATGAATGATAAAAATATACTCGATGCTGGTAGCGCGTGTTAGACATAGATTTATTCATAGATGATATACAGGTAAAAAGCTATGCTTTACAAGATCAACAAAAATGTAGTTCTAGTCGGATGGTAAAAAATATCAAAATGCGGGCAATTTGAAAAATTTGACAATCATTTGCTTTACACTCCCGTATCGGCTAATCGCAATAAAAAGACTTATTCTTGGCGTTCAAATAACACTTTGTTAACAAAATCATTATGAATGATAAAATATACTCGATGCTGGTTAGCACGCGTTAGAACAACTTGCATATGTTCAATGGAAACGATCTCCGTTAAAGACTGTGGTTCACACGTTGACGCGCTATTGTTTGTTTAACGACTCACGAGTGGTATTATGTATGTTTAAATATTATTGCTATATTTATCGAACTATTGTTATTGATTAGTAACTTGTTACTTTTAAAATAGGATAAGATTATTGTAGCGTTCACAGAACTTTGTCTGTACACTATTATCAGTTCTTTCTAAAGGTTGACGTATTTTGCGGTGGCTTCATTCTGAAACGTGTTTATCGCTTTCATAGTTTTCACAACTCCTTGACTTTAATCTTCCATCCTCACCTGATGAGTACTAAAAGTGGTGGAAAGTAAATTAACGAGACGGGAAGATTCCGAAAACTAATCATCATCGAGTTAAAGTGGTTAAGGCGTCCACGTATTGTTCGTGTCAATCGTAGTTCACATGGGCGTCAAAGTAAAACTTCATTTTAGCAAGGAGTTTTTCGAGGTGTCGTCACTTTATATCCTAAAATCAATCATCTAATTGCATTATAGATCTTCAGTCCAGACATGTGTATGTTTCTCTTCAAAGCAACCTATGAGAATCCATCATGCAACACACTATAACATGGCTACCATTGATTTTCAACGACAGGTTCACGAGATTGCGAATAGGAATATGGTGTGCTGATTGATTTCGGCATTCTCTAAATCAGCCCATTGCTTTTTATTTACAACCAGACATTTGTGGTTGTCAGAAGAGGAAAATACATCCAGTTTCAATAACCAAAGCGAACATTTTATTTATCAGCAAATTTGCAAGTTCTGTGTTGGTTGTGACTATTTTACAAACATATATGGGCATCGATCTCACACCCATCCATGGTGATTATTCAAGGTCGAGCACAAGGTTATACTTGAATGCCACTGTTGCATATGGTTCGTACAACGAACCACGATGTTCAAACAAAGAATCACATAGTGATTCGTGGTAAACCCCTCAAGGCGCTTATGGATGACTAAAGTGATGTGCGCAACACATCACGAAGTTCGAGGCCATATTGCGTTTCTTGTCCTAATGTCCGTTATGTTGTTTACACAGGACATGAAGGCATTCACTGAAACGTTAACCACGTCATACCCTCCCGCGTTTCTTGTCCACTTGCAATTACGTCTAAATTAATCCTTTTCCAAAGTTAAGCAACTTCACCTACGAATCCTAAAACACAAGAGAAACTCACATGGTTAATGCGCAAACGAGAAAGCATGGAACACGCGCTAATCGGTAGCACAAAATGTTCCAATTTGTCTGTACCAGTTGTCACGTTGATCTGGTTAGACCATCGTGGGCAAACTTTTTGACTCACGGGCCACAATGGGTTCCAAAATTTGACAGAGGGGCCGGACCAGGAGTATTTGGATGGAGTGTTTGGGCCAGATATATACTAAAATATTACATTTAGTGTATGTAAACCTCATAGCACTGTACTAATAATACAATCCAATTTATTAACTGTCAAATATGGAAAAGAGTCCTCATCACTAGGGTTACCAAAAAATAGCCCTCAAAACTTGAAAAAAATTGCCTTTTTTATATTGCTTTTATAATTGCCTAAAAAAAGAGCAAAAATTGCCTTACTTACAAACTTTCAATATGCATTTTTTTCATAAAACAGCAGAAAACCCCACCAATTTCAGTGGGAACAGTGTTGTTGGTCTCCTGTTTTTGCCAGTGCATCGAGGTCTGGAGTTAATTTTGTTGTGGCAATTCTCAGGACAGATCTAAGGTGTTGGTCTGTTAACTTGGATCTGTGATGGTATTTGTTGATTTTCATGACGCTAAACGTCTGCTCACACACATAGGTCGAGCCAAACAACACCAAAATCTTCTGTGCAGTCCTTCGAAGGTTTGGAAACGTGGTCTCGTTAAGTGAAGCATAAAATTCATTCAGTTTAAAAGACTTGAACTTCTCCTTTGAGATGGAGTCAGACTGAAGATCGATCAGTTCCAATTGCAGCTCCTGCGTTGACCGGACTTCGGTGAAGAAGTATTTTGTTGTCCACTCCTTATTAAAAACTCGGCATTCGCTGTCCACTTTCCTTCTCTTTGGTCCACTCATTTTCACAGAAGGGCTCAAATGTCTACAAATAAAGTAGAAAATTATCATAGCTACAATGTTGTATAAAGGTATACAGATAGAAAATTCAAAATAACTCACCGAAGGCTGAAGTGAGTTGAGCAAGGAAATTGTGATGGGAAGGATACTGATTCTCCACGATGTCGAAGATTCCGAGTACGAACAGTAATGCAGGAATTGGCTTGATTAAATCCGTTAAGATGGAAGTTCAGTTCAGGTAACGAATAAAGTAGCAAGCTCGCTAAAATGGAGTTATATCCGTGAGCGTTAATGGTTCTCACAGTCCAAACATTCACTGCAGTCAGTCCAGACAGTTGCAAACAAGTTCTCACACAATCGGCTCAGACACAGCGAGAGAGAACGAACAGCGCCGGTTGGATTCAAAACGTATATATTTTCAAGGTCACAATAATTAACAATTGCAAATAGCAAAATGAGTGAAATACAACAAGGGTAACAAGTTTGGACAAGGTCGGCGGGCCAGATTAAAAAGCCTAACGGCCGGATGTGGCCCGCGGGCCGTAGTTTGCCCACCCCTGGGTTAGACAGACGGTCTCGTGCCACCGAGTTCACTTCAAGCCCCACACCGTTGTTGATTGATGTTGAAGAATTTAATATCAATCAATAGCGGCACATCTTGGCCATTATAGCTTTTTACGATACAAATTGTCACTCGAATCGTTTTGACGGTATTAATCCAAAGTTTGAATTTTTGTGGGTTTTGGATAGGCGTCGTCTACATTGTGTTGTTGCGTATTATCCGGAAGCATACGATTGGCGATCTCACCTTGACCGCTGTTCGGCTGGCCGAACAGATACTTGTGCATCAATATAGTACAACAAGAAACTTGACATGAGCATACCTAACGTTTAAATACTGCGCCATCAGCGGTACGAAGACGCGTGTAAAATAGACGTGAAAGCTCTAAAGCGTTGTCTGCTTCATGTTGTAAAGTAGTGTGTACTATTGTTATCTGCTAAAATGATCTCGTGTGTGCATCAGCCAAACACTGCTGACCGTCATGCTGTGAACAAACGTTTCAAAAAGTGATTGCTACTAAGTCATTGGGTCGAAATATTCATACAAGTCAACGCATGTAAACGGGATTATGTTCCAGATGTGAAACTGTGATTGAGGTTATACAGTTTAGTGTTCAACGAGATCACTCGCAAAACAGCTACATGCATCAACCAAAGCAGTACGACATCCGATTCGAAATCATAATCAGAATAAATTTCGTAACTTTTATCAAAACAACAATGAGCTGCCAACGTTTTTATTAGCATAAGAGACAAAAATAATTTTCCATCAAATGATTAAACGTTTTGTTGCATAGACGTAAATGAAAAAAACGTAAAAAAAGGTATACTTGTATGCAACTGTTAAATAGGGTTCTTACATTTCTCGGTTCGTCACGTACTATGCAGCCAAATAAATTTGTTCTCTAATAAATTTAGATTTTTTTCCTCACTCTTTTGTCTGAGCTGGACGGTTCATATATCATTGAACTCTTGTCAATTAAGAGCTTAACTGCATGGATTCTGGCTCTCAATATAAAACGTTTTTAAATTATATGATTTCGGAGATTAAAGAAAACTAGAGTTTTATACCACACAAATACAATCACAACAACTGGATTGTTATCAGGAGTCGAACTGAGAAATGATTAGCTATATTGTGAGAGTCTCGGGTAACTCATAAGAATTTCGGTACGGAAGCAACTTGGAAGCGATTCTGTAAGATACGGACACACGTCACGACTGTTTTAAGAGATGATCGCATGCAGTTCTGAAGGAACCTGCTTAAGAGAATGGAAAAGAATCCTAAGCTTCTCTAAAAGATAATAAATGATAGATCAAGAATCAATCAAGGTGTATTCTCTATACAAAACTCTGATTAATTGATTGGGCGACCACAACAGATGTTGCTGGCTCCTTCTAAACTGGTCTGGCAAACAGAGCTACTCAAATGTGCCAGTCTGGAGAACAGTTCATAAACGCTTAATTGCGATCGGTCAAACGGTGGACGGTAGACCAAGTCGTTAAGGCATGGAACTACAATTTTGATGGTCGGGAGTTCGAGTCACACCCGAAGCGGAGGATATGCACTGCTGATGAGCTCAAATAAGAGCGAAACTCAAGTGCAGTGCTTAGATTATGGACCGTCGTGATCAACTTTGCGAATAGTTCGATGGGCTTGGCACGGATGAGTAGTCGCAAATGGAAAAGAATCCTAAGCTTCTCTACAAGATGATAAATAAGCGATCAAGAATCAAACAAGGTCTATTCTCTGTACAAAACTCTAATGAAATGCCTAACTCTGCCCAAGATACCGCCGATACATCAGCAACATTTTACGCACTTGGCTTCATTCCTGAGCGTTATATCGCACAACAAGTTTTACTAAATTCGCCATGTTCGGAATTATTAACTGAAATGGCTGTCAATGAATATATGGTTGGGAACATTGTAAGCTAAACGAAAAGAAGTCCCTTGGTGCAGACAAAATTACACCCGCCATACTTCGCAGGTGTCGCATTGCTTTGAGTGCTCCTCGCATGCGCTAATTTAATCTCAGCCTACATGAAGGAAAAATACCAGCGCATTGGAAAGTAGGGATAATAACTCCTATTTATATAGGTGGTAGCCGTTCAGACAAAGCAAACTATAGATCGGTAACGCAACTTCCGGTTATCTCCAAATTAATGGAACGCATTGTGACTGCGCGCATAAGAGAAGATTTTGAAAACCAAAATATTTTGACTGCAGCTGAACACGGTTTTGAAGAAATCGTTGCTGTTTATCTAACCTTCTTACAACGTTCGAGGGTTGAACGAAGGCACTGGACGAAGGTGTGGCTGTACATGCCTGTTACATCGACATTTCCAAAGCTTTCGATAGAGTCAACCATGACATTCTAATAAAAATGATCGAAGCTTATGGAATAACTAGAATGTTGCTGAATTGGATAAGGGACTATCTAACTGATAGACATGTCCCAGTTCGCGTTGGCAGTACTTTGTCTAGAAGAATAGACCTAACAAGGGGAGTTCCGCCGGACTCGATGCTTCGACCTCTTCTATTCATCGTGTACATGAAAGATATTGGATGTATCTTGATAAAGTTTGCCGACGATATTAAAATATGGAAACGTGTTAGTTCTGTTAATTACTGTATGGCATTACCACGGGATATGTGCACTCCATACTGTTTGTCCCAGACAAATGATTTACCATTTAACCCTGAAAAATATAACTTCTGCAGCTTGGAAAATCTTTGCACCACCATTGTCAGCTTGGCTTGATAGATTTTGTCTGGACCACCGCGGAAAAAGATCTCGGCATCTGGGTTTCGTTTAACCTTGAGCCATTGCATCATTGCCGGACAGTGTACAATAAAGCTTGCCGTATCTTGGTCTTCTAAAACGAATATTCATGATTTTCACGTCCTAAACTTTACCTCGGTTAATTAATTCGTTTATACGCCATGTTATGGAATATTTCATCCAAGCCTGGGCAACATGGCTGAGGAAGGATACCGCACTACTTGACAGGATTTATCATCGTGCGACAAAGTTGAACTTTCGTTACAGAAATTTGCCTTTTAAATAGCGAATGTTAAAACTTAATTTTCATGATTTCACCCAACGACGGATACGCAGTGACATCCTGTTGGTATTCAAAACTATTGCATATTGAAAACCATCCCCTTAAACACTTTTTAAAGCCCAAATGGCCTTACTCGAACACGAAAACATTCAAAGTCTTTAAGCATTCCGCATATTCGTCGGAATATTTTCTCGGTAAGAATATGTTTCACATGATAAATTTGCCTGAAAGAATCACAAGCACGCAATCTGTCACGGTTTACGCTTCTAAACTCGAATAGTATATGACAAACCATGTGGTTTGAGACTGTTCGTACTGATTTTTGAGAGATTTTATATTTTTATTAAATATACCTCGTCATACTATAGTTACTGTTAAGCTCACTGCTTTTTCTACCATTAAACATTATGAGTTCTGAATTCTGAACAACAATGTTCAAATACAGAATCACAATGTGATTCTTGATCAAGCACTCAAGGCGTATATAAATGACCAACATATTTGGCGTTCATGTCCCCTTCCCTTAAACACGACTACCGGTTTCTGGCTGTTTGTTCTCATCAGTTGTAGACAGTATGGTCAGGTTCAGTAAGACTTAAACCAGTTGTATAGTTGTAAACATAGGTATACTTACATGTCACTGGGAATAGGGTTCGTACACCGAACCACGATGTTGAAATACAGAACAAATATATATCAACAATGAACTGCCATCGTTTTTATTAGCATAAGAGACAAATAATATTTTCCATCAAATGATTAAAAGTTTTGTTGTGTAGGTGCAAATGAAAAAGTCGTTCTATTCAGGTAGCACGAAATTGGCCAATAAAATGAAATGCCAACAAGCACGTGAACAATTACCTTGGTTGCTACGCCACGAGGAACCAAACAACGTTGCAATTAGCAACATAGTTGTATGCGCTTGATTCCTTACAAATTTCCTACAAATTTCAAGTGTGACGTGTTTTAATATTAATTCCTACCTTTGGGATTCACGAGAGAAACATATATTTTTTGAACGCCTGCAAAGATGCTCATTCTAACTAACTCGCTTACATATGGATTTAGTGGCACATACTGCATGTGCTATGTGGTGATGCCCAAATGAAAGCCTGACAGACTGGTATGGATGTATCCTGGGTCATGCCGGCAACCGCTCCAGAACCTGGTTAAAGCCGAGAGTTAACCTTCTATACGAAGGAATCTGTGCAACATGAATGAAAACCATACTATATGTTCGCCTAATAGTACACATTTCTCGTTGGCAAAAGTAACCTCAGTCCATAAGTCAAAACGTTTCAGATGTTCTTGATCTATGAACAATTAATTATCATTAGAATTACAAAGTGAAGAATCATGACAAACAAAAGGATGAAAGCTTAATCGCATTCAATATATTCAGAAATAATAACAAGGGCAAGAGGCTCCGAAAAAACGACGAAAACAATTGCGAACCCCTAAATTTCAGAAAGGTTGCATTTTCAACGGTTCGAGCGACAACATATTCGAACAACGTCCGTCGTAATCGTACGATACGCAATTCTGCAATTTCGGTTATACGAGCACTGCTTGGTGAGGGCTTGAATTGTACAGCTTGGCAGCAATCCGACATGTCTTAGAAATTTGACCGCCACCGCATATTGGCGTTAATCCCCCCCCCCCCCCCCCCCCCCCCCCCCCCCCCCCCCCCCCCCCCCCCCGCAGTGGTCTCTATCTGATGAGTAGGTCACGGTGGTTGCATCAAGCATTGTTGTTGGCCTACTTCGGCCGATTTCGACCATGGATGTACATCGCAATCGCATGAATTTTCATGTTATACAGCTTTTGGAATGACTAAACGATCCGATTCGGGAGGAACTATCTCTTCCGCAGCGCTGGCAACGATAGTCAGATCTCGGTTGTAGGGCGTCAGTCGCACGCCGGCGGCGTGATCTGCGATCCGCATTCAAGAGCTGTATCTGCTCCTCCCCAGCTTGCGGACGACGCTTTACACAATGCCTCCAATATGAGCGATCAAGAGCAAGTTCTTGCCAACTTGCCGGGTCAATGCCAAGAGCTTTCATATCTCTTTTGCAAACGTATTTGAACCGCAAGTGCGGTCTGCCCAATGGTCGACTTCCCAATTGCAACTCACCATAGAGTAGATCCTTCGGGATACGACCGTTTTCCATTCTGTAGACTTGACCAAGCCGCCACAGGCGGCGCTGTCGCAATAGGGTGAACATGCTCTGTAGACCAGCTTTTGAAAGCCTTTCAGCATTAGTCACCCTGTCCATCCAAGATATGTTCAACATACGATGGATGCTTCGTAGATGGAAAGCATTCAGATTCCATTTGTGTATTGCGTGGGTGGTTCAGGTTTCACTGCCATGCAGTAAAGCATTTAGTACGCACGCGCTGTATTCCATCATCTTCGTCTTTACAGTCAGCTTGCGGTTACCCCACACACGAGAGTTCAATCAGGACAAAATGACATCTGCTCTGCCAATCCGCTTATCAATCTCCGTGTCTAGCGGGAGATAATCCGCAATGGTTGAATCAAGGTATGTTTGAAATGATGCACTGATTCTAGCTGATAGTTTTCAAACAGCGATGATTGGAGGCGATGAAGTCCCTTGACCATGGTCTTTGGTTTTGCTCATGCTGATTGTTAGCCCAAAGTCTTTGCATGCCGACGAAAAACAGTCCATTAGAGACTGAAGGTGCTCTTGGGAGTGAGCAATAAAGACTGCATCGTCAGCGAACAGCAGGTCACGGATTAGCACATTTCGTGCCTGAGTTTGTGTTCTCAACCGGGTTAGGTTAAAAAGCTTGCCATCACTACGCGTGCGTAGGTAAATACCCTCTGTCCTCGTCCTGAGAGCGTGCTTCAGAAGCACAGCAAAGAAAATACCGAACAGCGTGTGAGCAAGAACACACCTTTGTTTGACGCCTCGGCGAATTTCAAAGGCTTCTGAGCTAAAACCGTTAAAATGGACTGAGCTCTTCATGCCTGAGTGGGACGAAATAACGAGCTCTAGCAGTCTTGGGGGGCAGCTTATCAAATCAAGCATTTTGAAAAGACCCTCCCTGCTGACGGAGTCGAATGCCTTAGTTAAATCAATAAAAACAGTGTATAATGGCATACACTGTTCCCGACACTTCTTGAAGTTTTATCAGATAGAAGATCATGTCAACGGTTGATCTTCCCTTGCGGAAGCCAAATTGAGATTCGGAGTGAACTCAATCAGCAAAAAAAGTTTGCCGGATCTGTAAGACTTTAGCAAGCAATTTGCCTACAACATTCGGAAGTGAGATTAACTTGTAATTGTTGCAGTCGCCTCTATCACCCTTATTCTTAAACAGCGTTATGAAATTGGTGTTTCGCATCTCTTGGGGGACACATTCCTCCTGCCAACACTGAAGAAGCAAATGGTAAAGAGGTTGTAATAATGCTGTTTTACGGCATTTGATGAGCTCAGGAGGAATTCCGTCTTCCTAGAGGCCTTTCCATTCGCTTAGCGGTCGATAGCCCTATTGAGCTCATCAAGAGTAGGGGGATTATCTAGATATTCCATAGTCGGCAACCGCTCGACTTTTTTCAAATACATGCGGTAGAACCGTACTGTCCTTAGAGTAGAGAGAGGAGAAGTACTCTACCCGAATTTCCATCTGCTGAGTTTTTCGGCAATCGGAGATGTTTAAAGTTTGTTTTCACCAATGGCTCTCTTGATCCCATCATACATACCGTGAAAATTTCCAGTATCCGCAGCTTCTGGATAATGAGGCTAATTGCTGTCCAATAGTCATTTGCACATCGTCTTGCAGTTTGTTGGACCTTTTTTCTAGCTGCTCTTAAAAGTCGTAAGTTTCCATCTGTTTGCTTACCTTTGAACCTCAAGAATGCTGACCTTTTCTCATCCAACACAGCGGTCATCTCAGAAGCTTTTGCTTTGAATCAATCGCTCGTTCGAGCTTTTTCGGACCAAACGTGGAAAGTGCGACTCGGCATATTTAGCTTTTTATCGATTCCCAGTTTTATGAAGCTGATTCAAGTGGGGTTGTCTTACTGAATTCGGCTGTGAAGTCTTTTGCGAATCGCGCAGTTAGATTAGTTTCGCATATGCGAGTGACATCTATCCTAGGCTTAGCAGACAATTTGGTGCGGTGAAATCTCGTGTGGAGAAGCTTCAGTTTTGCACAGATCATTGCATGATCAGTGTCACAGTCTGCGCTTTGATATGATCTGGTGAGTAGCACGCTTCCTATATTAGTGCGCTTAACAAGAATGAGATCAAGCTGATGTCAATGCTTAGAGCGAGGATGTTTTCAAGAGAACTTATGCTGTGGTTTGGTTTAAAAGAAAGTGTTACTGACACAAAGACTGAACTGTGTGCATACATCTAAAAGGCGTTGTCCATTTTCATTGGTTTCAACTACACCGAACCTCCCGAGACAACTTTGCCAACACTCGTAATCTGCACCAACTCTAGCATTGAAATCACCCAATATCACTACACAGTTTCTTTGCGGCACGTTTTTGAGGACTGTTGTCAGGTTATGATAAAAAGCGTCTTTTTCAGCAGGCGATGCAGACAGCGTCGGTGCATAAAACGTTTACCAACTTAGTGGTACCAGTCATGCACTTCAGATTTAGAGTCCAAATCCGTTCGCTCCCTCTGCTACTCGGTTTTGATGCTTTCAGTAGGTCGTTTCGGACGGCAAACTCAACTCCATGCAGTCGAGGCGTAACCCTTTTTTTTCCATAAAATGTGTAATTTATTTCTGTTAGTATACCAGTGTCTGGTAATCGCGTCTCTTGCAGGGCAGCCACGTCGACATCAGCCTCTTTAGCTCATTGTTAATCACAGCTGATTTTCTTACGCTTCTGATATTCGAGACGTCGTCATAAAATCCAGGAAGCATGGACCGGACGCTACAGGTTCCCACTTTCAGAAATGACATTTGTTTTATAGTTGTTCGTTTCGCTGGTGCGGAAAAAAACAGTCTGCTTCTTTTTTGATTCCTAATCTTCATGCACCAAATGAGGATGGCAGACAGAACCTTATTGACTGGGAGCTGCATAGCTTGAAGCGGGAGGAAGCCGTCCAATGAGAGCTGAAAGTCTTTTCCATCGTCGGTAGCAGCCCCAGGCGCTGAGCTCTACGCCATTCGAGCCATAGCTTTTGACCGGTATCTGCTGCTTTCCGTGTTATAATCCGTAAAAGCGGAATGGAGTGTCTTCTCCATTGATGGGTTGCGATGTAGTCCAGGGCAGTTCAATATGGAGAACTAGCTTTTGCCAATGGAGCAAGTGCTCCCTCTCCACGGCACCAAGGAACCAAAGGAACAGCTAGGCTGATACGTTTGAACAACGATGCCGTCGCAGGAGTTTGCAGGGCGAAGTTGAATAAAACTTCGGACTGCCTAGCGGGACTCAGGCTCCGGATTTTTCCTCGAGGTTGACTCTTGAAGCCTTTTCCATGATTTTATGTGGCCACAAGGCAGTGGAGGTTTGAGATAAGGGTTTTCCTTCCCTTAGGTGGGCCGCCTTCATGGACTAACGAGCTCCACCTGCCCAAAGCATGCTGGTTTTGAGGCGCCAGTGAGTCGCCTTCTCCCTTTCTCCTGTCAGTAGAAGCAGTTCCGCCGGGTCACACAGGACCACACGTGCAGGCCGGGAGCTGGACTTGGTTGTCAGAGGCTATGTGAGACGCGTGCATTGACAAATTTGGAACCTGGATCAAGAATAATTGTTTGATAATCTTTTGCATATCGTGACTGCCTTTTGACAGGCTGTCCGTTTTTTATTTCTGATATGAAGTACTCTGGATTTCTGCCTTATGTAAACACCAGAGAGATATCAATATTTTATTTTGCAGAAGCTGTTCGTGTTGTTTGATAAATGTGTCATATCCTTGAGATCCACCAGAGTCAAATGGAACATTTTTCCGTGTCAAAAGCACGGACACTTGATTAAAGATTTTACATATCGCTTGTGATGTATCTTTAATATGCAATATACAAACCTTAACGATCTCATCTATATTGCATTTCGCTAAAGATTCTTTTTCACTCGAACTGAATGCACTCGAATTTCTTTGTATTAATCTAAATCTAGTTGTTTTGTTTAAATGATTTAAAGTAAGCTATCACTATATGGCATTAATTTTTCCACGTTGCTAAACAATTTTTAAATCGATTTTCGATTCAATTTAGTTGGACGCATCTGGGTAAATCTTACTCTACCATCTTGGCAAGAGCTGAAGGAAAAATATCGATCCGATCGCTTCATGATTAGCCGATACGGTGTGATCCCGATCGACGAATTCGATCGCACGCACGCTAAAGTTTCGTCCAATTATCATTTACCGATGTTCTCGAACGAAAGCCAAGCTCTTTGGTACCCAAAATACCAGAAGCCCACAGCCAAAATTGCGATTATCATACCCTATCGCAACCGCGAGTCCCATCTCCGTATATGGCTGAACAATATGCCTGCATTTCTGTGCAAGCAAAATCTACACTTTGCAATTATTGTTGTAGAACAGGTTGGTCTGTTCAAAGCTATGATTGATTTTCTAATAGTAAACGTGTTCTCTTCTCTATTCATTGATAGATTGTGGTTTAAACAACCAGTGATCTGTTTGTTAAACAATAAGGACATGACGTTCATCCAATTTATTAACTAAATTATTAAACCTTCCACTGTTGACATTACGCTAAACATCTTTTCGATTTCTTGATTAATGGGTGATATATTTTTGTTTAATCCTTTGCAACTAGTTAAGTAATATTGAGGCTCATATCACATAAAGACAGATTTGAATTTATTAGAAAACGAGATTTAACCTCGTGTTTTTAAAACAGTTTAATATCCAGGGAAATGTTATGCAATATTGTAGTTTATGTGAAATGGAATGAAATCCATCGGGAATAGACAGAAGTAAGCCTTGTCTTTGCATTAGGATAGACGTTAAATTTAACTGCAACATTTTAACCGTTGTCTGGAAGTATCTGTCATGCTCAAGTTTCTTAGCAAACCATAACACCTTCCACCGCTTGTTAACGAGTCTTCTCTTTCATGGCTCAGAAGCAGAGTCTAATTAAGCACCGATATCAGATTGGTGATGTAAGGCTTGCGGATGTCGTTTAAGAATAGTACATTCGAAAAACACCGAAAGGCCCGAAGGTGATATTGATATATAATAAGCGAAGCTCGTGTTCCGTGTTTATATTAAAAGTAAAAATGATTAGAACTGCAAAAATGTGAACGGTTTGATACTCGCGAGTAGTATCGAAAATAAAATATCGAAAACTTGTTATTCGTTCCGAAAACTATTTTTATGAATGACTTATTCGCAAGAGGTAACATTCGACCACAGAAAATTATCTTTATCCTCCAATTCTCCAAACGAAATTGTGCTAAAATATTAATTACATTGACTTACTTGGCTTAATCCCTTGAGTTCCTGGAGGAACATAGGGCCTCGGCAACTTGTCTCCAGTTTGGTCTGTCCATAGCAGCCAGTTTGATGTAACAACTCGATTGCAACTTTCATGTTTTTATTTCTCAATAACTTGATTTTGGTGGCACAATTCAGGGGAGAACATTAGATGTTTATGCTTGATCTCTGTTTAATACATAGAATTTGCTCAACGGTCTATCGTAAGTGAGGAACAAAATGATTCAACTAATTGCTATATTTAACCAGGCAATGTCTATTTAAAGATGAACTTCAGAGTTCGATGAGCTTTTTAATGTTTTGTGCTAATTACAGATGAATATTTCTTGAGAAATTGACATTTCGTTTGCGATTATTCTAACAAGAAATGTTATAATCAGGTAATGCACGGATAGTGTTTACCGTTATAAATTTTTTTCACACGGTAATATAAACTTTTAGCTCATAACAAGTGAGATTTCAGCGTTTTGTGTCCAAAAACATTACCCCGAAAAATCATCATTTCCAGAAAGGTCTGTTGAAATATATTTTCCGCAAATTTACGTTTTCACCGAGTTTTATTATACGATAAACATATTTAACCACACAACAGAGATACACATAAGGCAAAACGATTTATTCGATCAACACAAGAAAATTTGTACCTTTTTATCAAACCAAGCTCAGAATAGGTCCACTCTACCCCCTGCTCAATCAGTGATAATTGCATCAGAAAGTGTGGTAATCAAAGCCGAAGAAGAGCGTTAAATACTCTACACAAAATCTGTTTTTCTGGGTTGCATGATATTCAGATACCACGCTATTATATCCCCCTTCAAATTTGAAAGTTTATCTATTAACGAAAATTTAATTTTAAACTTCCCTTTTACAATTAATTGAAAACATGTTATGTCACATATTTCTTCTCCAAACGTTACCTGACTTGAAACAATATATATATTTGCACGCACTATTCTTATACCTCACACTGGCTGTTCCTCAAAGAACATAATTTAAAATGATTCTGGCGCAAACAGAAGAGATCAAAATCACATAACTTTTCAAATATTTTCAGACCGGTAATGTGACGTTTAATCGGGCAGCATTGTTAAACGTGGGATTTCTCGAAACTAATCGTTTGGACAATTTCGATTGCTTCGTGTTTCACGATGTCGATATGATACCGGAAGACGACCGATTACCGTATCGGTGTGGTGACGATCCAATTGAGTTCGTAGTTACAATGAGCAGAACAAATTATCAGTGAGTACACAACAGACCGCTTACCTTGAAGAAATTGCTCGGAGTATTATCTGTTAGCTGAGGTAGAGCAATGTCCCTCTCATGGCTGCTGAGTTTAGATTATGCTGATGGCATGCAAATGCCCAGTAATCTATATCGCTATGAGCGCTGCGAGAAAGATTGTTCCTTCTGAATTGAACTGTTTAGCCAATCTGATACGCAGTGATACCCGAGCGTAACATTCAGTTGTATACATGATCTACACCAATACACAAAGTCCAACAGGACAACGACCGCTTCTTACTACCTAAAATTGATCAAGTAGCAACACTTGTAGAGATTTTATTTACGAACGCTTTACGTGCGTTTTAGCATTTTGTTTTATATAGGATTGTAAAAACAGATTTTAAAAGGTAGTTTTGTGTGGTATGAACGCGAAACAGTTCTAATATTTTCCACTCTATTTGATCTCGGTGGACATGGTTAAAAAATATCGTCATTAGTTCGGCGTAATCGACAGTATTCAGCATCAATCAATTGTTTATCAGACGTACTACAATATAAGAGTGTGTGCTGATATCGTAGAATTATGTGAAATTACACGCAGTAAAAACCTAAATTGATACATAAATACTAACAATGAATATCACGTTAAACTTAGCAATTGAAATATTAGTATGACTTCATACGGCATGAGAGAATATTGCTATTAATTTAATACACAAGAACAATGCCTGCTTTTAAGTGAACACTTTCCGATTCTGGAGTCTGCAGCCACTTTTCGTCAAACATGATCAAAATTTCATAACATTTTCTGGAAGATATTGGATCTGTGAGAGCGAACTCCTATTTTATTGTTTTGTCCCCACACAACCAGATCGTGCTACGATACCTTCGCCGGTGGTGTATTGGCCATGTCTCGATCGCAATTTACAAAAGTGCGTGGGTATTCAAACATGTTTTTCGGATGGGGTGCAGAAGATGATGATATGTATTTGCGAATTATCCATGGAAAGTACAAATTGAGAAGACACCCGGCAGAAATTTCAAGGTTCATGACGATCGAGCACGAGAGAGACGAAACCAATCAAGTCAATCCTATTAGGTGAGACTTAAATGAAACGCAGGCGGAACTATGATGTAGGCCATTCATATATTCAAAGTAATTTAAAGTAATTCAAAGTTTTAATGGTCCAAAAAGCAAAAACTTTACAGTAACCACAGGTTAAAATTATATGGAATGCATAGAAACAACACAAATGTTTTATCCATATGGAAAGTCAGCATGTGTATTCAGGTGCAAGGTTGGGTTTGGTCAACATATACTTGTCAAGTTCAGCCTTGAACATGTTCAGACTTGTGGCGCAAATGATATGTGGGGGCAAGGAGTTCCATAGAAAACAAACTCTGACAGCAAAGAAAAACCTTCGACAATTTGATCTGGAGTGTGGAATAATTAACTTGTAGCCCTGCGATCTGCTACCACGTGCTTCTTGCCGATGAAACAGGTGTTCAAGTGGGTGATCCACTGTATGCAGAATGTTGAACAGCAGGATCAAGTCACCCCTGAGACGACGGTACGAAAAGTCAAAGAGGTTTAGAGTTGCAATCCGCTCCTCGTATGGCCTGTTGTATAGCCCGGTCACCAGTTTTGTAGCGCGGTGGTATACCCGTTGCAGCAAGGTCATGTCCTTTTGTAACCATGGGGACCATGCTTGAACAGCATACTCCATTGTTGATCTGATATTGGTGTTAATTATACGTGGGAGTATCTGCTTTGAGAAACCACCAAAGATCCTTCTGAGTAATGCAAAGATTTGGCAGGACTTTTTGTATACAACAGAACAGTGCCGTGAAGACTTCAAGTTACTGCTAATCCACACGCTCAGGTCTTTCTCTTCAGTAACCCATGAAAGTTTCTGAGATCCCAGAGAGTATGTGAATTCGAAGGATTTACCGACGTTTAACATTTTACATTTCTGGATGTTGAATGGAAGGCAGTTCCGCAAGGACAAATTATGAAGTGCTTCGAGATCTTTTTGGAGAATTAAGCAATTTTCTATGGTGCGTATGCTAGTACAGACTTTGATGTCATCCGCAAATAAAATGATTTTGCTGCGTACGATTTCGGGTACATCGTTCGCGTACACGTGTAAGAGTATTGGCCCAAAGACTGAGCCTTGAGGTACACCACTGGTAACTTCTACTGGTCTGGATAGTGCCCCATCAACTCTAACCCTTATAACTCTATCAGTCAAGTAATCCTTTAGCCAGGCCAATAGTCTGCCGCACACCACTAGCTTCTCCAATGTTTGTAGCAGTATGCTGTGGTTAACACGGTCAAAAGCTTCAGACATGTCCAAGTAACAAGCATGAATAGGGCATCCATCGTCCACGGCTCGATTCCAATTATCAAGAGTTATGAGAAGATTGGTGAGACAGGAGTGTCTTGTCCTGAATCCGTGCTGTGCGATGGAAATCAGTTTATTTTGTTCCAAATGTTTAATGAGTTCGTCAGCCACAAGTCGTTCGAGAACTTTAGACACCACTGGAAACAACGTGACTGGTCTGTAGTTAGACACATCAGATCGGTTTCCTACTTTGTATATCGGAGTGATTAATCCACTTTTCCAGTCATTAGCAACCGTGCTACAACTCAAGGACAGGTTGAAAAGGTCAGATAGTGGTGAGAATAGAGCATAGGTGCATTGTTTTAGGATGAATGGTGTTATTCCATCAGCACCCGGGGATTTTTTTGTATTTAACCCGCGTAGCTTTACCAGGACACTCTCGGGTTTCACAACGATTTCGTGTATTGTATTCTGCGATCTGAATGCTGGGATATCGTAAGATACGCGCTCGTTTGGGTAAAACAATGTAGAGTAAAATTGAGCGAGTTCGTT
>JACCGJ010007492.1:0-20089 GCA_013407085.1 Atriophallophorus winterbourni
GACCCTGTATTTCTTCGAAGTAGTACACGGCCGGGAGCTAATAGCCACTGAGGTAAA
Organism: Atriophallophorus winterbourni; assembly: GCA_013407085.1. Lineage (NCBI taxonomy): Eukaryota > Metazoa > Platyhelminthes > Trematoda > Plagiorchiida > Microphallidae > Atriophallophorus > Atriophallophorus winterbourni. The sequence continues at coordinate 58 of JACCGJ010007492.1, forward strand.
GAGCTGCCAGTTACGGACCTGCGAAGGTGACGGAACATCCTTTCATGAGGCGTAACGTTGGTGGCTGTACACAGAAGTGAACGAATAGAATGTAGCGCATCCGGTAGCACCGACTCCCATTGATCATTTTTTAAGTTTCGAGAACGTAAGCACAATGAGACTGTTTTCCATAGAGTAGCATTCAGTCTCTCTACTTGCCCATTACCGCGTGGGTTATAGCTTGTGGTTCTACTAGTGGCCACTCCATGTTCGTGTAGGAATGTTTTTAACTCCGCAGACATAAATGAAGCACCTCTATCTGAATGAATGAAGGAGGGTAGACCAAATATTGGAAACAGATCAATAAGGCGCTGTATGATCGTGGAAGCTTTCATATCCGACAAGGAAATGCGAAAGGAAAACGGGAATATTCATCGATCACGGTCAGAATGTAACTGTTACGTGTTGATGAAGGAATGGGTCCTTTAAAATCGAGACTCAAACGTTCTAACGGTTGGGTGGCTTTTATTAAGTGACTAACATCCGGTTTATGAAACTTGGGCTTGAGCTCACGACAAGCAGAGCACTGCTGAATGATTGTCTTCACATCATCAAGGGAATACGGTAGATTTTTGGACCGAACAAAATGGAAAAAACGGGTAACGCCTGGATGACACATGTTTTCATGTACGATTTTCAAATCAAGCAACGAATGACTTGATGAACAGTAAGCTCTCGAGAGCGCATCTGCAGCTTGATTCTGGGTTCCGGGTCGATAGATTACATCATAAGAGAATTGAGATAGCTCAATGCGCCAGCGTTGAACTTTGTCGTTTTTTTATTTTTCCACCGAGCTTCGAATCATACATAAAAGCAACGGATCGCTGATCGGTTATCAATTTAAAATGCGTCCCCAGTAGATAATACCGCCATTTTCTAATTGCTTCTATAATAGTGTATGCCTCCTTTTCTACAGCAGAATGTCTTCGTTCACTAGAACTTAGTGTTCGAGAAAAGAATGCTACTGGACGGCCATTTTGGTTCAGTGTTGCAGAGATAGCGATATCAGATGCATCAGTTTCGACCACCAAATGCACGTTTCGGTCTACGGTCATTACTGCAGCTTCCATTAATTCTGCCTTGAGAGCTTCATAGCTACGTAAGAGATCTTTAGACAACGGAAACTCCGTGTTGTGGATGAGGGGGTGAATTTTATCGGAGAATTTCGAAAATCACTGAGAATAGTACGCAAACATACCAATTACCCGTTGCTGTGACTTCAGATCCGTAGGCGGAGGAAGGAGAATTAATGGTTTAAAGCGATCCGGATCAGGTTTGATCTTCCCGAATGAAACGTTATATCCTAATATACAAATCTCTTTCGCAGCAAAAATGCACTTCTTGTTGTTGAGTGTCAATCCGTACTGTTTAGCAATGTGTAAGAATTTATCCAAGTTGCGATTATGCTCGGCTATATCTTTTCCACAAACCGGGATATTGTCAACATAAACATATGTTCCATCGAGATTTTCTTTGCGAATTAATTCATCGATAGCGCGCTGGAAGCAAGCTACACCATTAGTCACACCGAATGGTATTCTGCAAAATTGATACAGATTATTACAAGCCTCAAATGCAGTGAATTTTTTCTCGTCTTCTCTGATAGGGATTTGATGATACGCGCTTTCTAGATCAAGGGTACTGTATACTTCATAGCGGGATATCTTTTCAATGATGGCGTCTATACGAGGCAGGGGGTACGCATCAATTTCAGTGAAACGATTGATGGTTTGACTGTAATCAATCACCATACGCTTCTTTTGACGTTCATTTGTGGTTACGAGCACCTGGGCACGCCAAGGAGACTTGGATGGTTCAATTATACCGTCAGTAACTAATCTGTTTACTTCAGATTTGATAAACGATTCGTCAGCTTGGCTAAATCGCCGTGATTTAATTCGTATTGGTTGGCATGCAGGCGATAAATGCGCGAATAACGTAGGCGCGGGCAGACTAGATGTCGTGAGACCACATACAGAGAAGGTAGGGCGATCGCCCTGGAACGAGAGTTGAACGCTTTCGTGATGTTTTAAAAAGTCATGTCCGAGAAGGATATCAGTGCACAAGTGTGGGAGTACGGAAAGCCTAACATCGTTATATACTGTTCCGTTATGCGACAAAAAAACAACACAATGTCCCTTGGTATGGCTTCGTAATTGTGTAGAAGCTAAAATGATTTCGCTGTGTGATTGATATGTAGGAAATTTATGCCTCTGAACAATGGATTCGCATACAAAACTTTCTGAACTTCCAGTATCGATCAATGCATCTAACTTCACACCGTTCACAATGACTTTAGTGATTGCATTTGAAAGACAAGCTGGAGCAGCAGCGGTGATGACAGAGGATGCTACAAATGATGATGCAGATGCAACATGTTTATCAGATTTGGAAGAACGGCATACCGATCGAAAATGTCCCATTTTTCCACATGCCTTGCAGACTGCATCACGAGCAGGACACTTTTGACGAGGATGTCTATCATAACCACAAAAGTAGCAAAGGCCTTTGAGCTTCCGGTTGATGCTGGCCAACGTTTTATTTGGGACTGAATCTATCGGTATGTTTTGGTGGCTATGCATTTCTGTTTGCACAGTGTTACAAGGAATTTCCTGGATGGGTGATGTATAAGAATGTGATTGCTTCTGCGCCATGTCTAGAGACTTGGCTTGGTCAAAAGCAGTTTGGATGTCTAGAAATTTATTTTCAAGCAAGCGTTGTCGGATAGAATTCGAAGACATTCCCGTAATGAAAGCATCACGTACGGCTTCGTCTTGATACTCGACAGCAGTTACAGATTTGAAGTTACAGTCCCGTGAGAGCGAGCGGAGTCGCTGCAAAAACTGATCGAGGCTTTCGCTGGAATCTTGCTTACACGTAGCTAGTAGATGTCGAGCAAAAACTTCGTTCTTCGACTGTACGTAGGTTGACTGCAGAGTAGAAATAGCTGATTCATAGGAAGTGCATTGAAACACGAGTTTATGCACAGGCGGGGAAAGGAAATGGATGAGTGTCTTTAATTTGTCTGGCTTATGTGAGTCTATAACATCAAGAAAGTTTGTGAATGTATAGAACCAATGTTCCCACGAGTCTGCAGCATCAGATGCATTTGGGGCGGTTTCAAAGCGTTCAGGACGAAGTAATCGATCCATTTCTAGAAGATTAAATTGTTATGATTATGAATGTTAGATCCGATTGTAAGAATAGCAAAAGACGAAGGCCCGAGAACTAGGCTTTAATCTTCTAGAAACCGAGGTATGCAATCTGGAATATAGTACGGTAATACTAAGGTGCGAAATAGGAATACAGTTAGTAATAGAAAACAGGAACGGTAAAATATCATCACATTCTTTTCTTTTTTTCTTTTCAACATCGCTTCTAGAGGGCTCCCTGACCTGATAGAACCATTAAAATCCTTGGAAGGCTTAGGCGACGAGGGTTGATAAAATCTGTTCTTGCGAGTAATCAACCCTCCAAATAGAATGACGTACAATTAAACTCGCGAAAAATCACGGTCGTCTAAGTCTCAAATGAAAAATATGGAAAATTGAAGAATAAGCTTTCGGTCGTTCAGCTCGATTGCACGTCAGTAGGCGCGTTAAAACTGTTTGTTGGGACGCCTCTGTTTTTTTTCCTGTATCTTTGTTGCTTTTCGGACCGACTTTTCGCTAATTCATGATGTAGGATGATGAAATGGTTTAGAAAATGGTGTTTATTTGTTTTCATGATTTTCATGTGAATTATTTGTTTACTCTATACCAAAAATAAAAATCTCAGAAGCCAGAACCCCTTAATTTTACATTCCAACCAGATGCACAATTTTTCCATCGCTGTCATATCACTAGCTTGATGAGACGAAACCCATTTATCCTTTTCCAATTTCTGCTACAAAAATCTGTGTACCACAAGGATCGTCTAGATAAAAGTCGACGTTTCATCGCCTGTCACATACACCGAGGACATGTATGTATGTATGGAAGCACAAGCCTGGTCCAGACAACGTGCCGTGCCGGGCAGGGTTCGAGCGTACGGACAACTGTCTTCCTCGTTCAATATCTCCAGCGCGGTGAGGCAGGGCTGCCCTATCTCGCCGTTCCTTTTTAACTTCGCGATCGACGACGATGTCCCTGAGCCAATCTTTAGCTTGTCTGGTGTCGCAGGTGTTTGAACTTATCCGTCTAGAGTAATGCGGATGACATCGTACTTCTGGGAATGACCCCCATAGAATGCAACAGCCCTATACCACTGTGCACTTGAAGCTTCGAGGTATGGCATGTGCTTTGCGCCTAACATGTGTAAAACATCCAGAATTATAGCGGCTCTTTTCCAAACCTAACTGTGTGGGATGTCAATCTTGAATTGGTCGACAGCTTTGTTTACCTTGGCAGTTGTATCTCTGCTGGCGGTTGTGTCGAGATCTCACATAGTGTTCGCAAACCGGGTGCAGCGTTTTCTAACCTTCGCCACTTGTTTTACTCCATGCTAATTCTATTTTTATTTACCCACCCCCCCTCATACTTCTATGCTTTGCAACCTGCACGTATATCGCCCTGTGCAGTCTCTGACTGTGCGGCACTTTGCCTGGATCAGGCTTGTGCTTTCATACATAGACATATACATACCATGCTAAGGGCCGAGTGTACAACTCAGTGGTGCGTCCTACACTACTTTATGGTTGAGAAACCTGGTCTATCCGAGCGGAAGATGTCCGTCGGCTTTCTGTTTTTGACACCCGTTGCCTGCGTAGGATTGCTCGCATTCGGTGGCAGCATCGCGTTACAAGCAGATGTTGAAACCAGGTGGCCATGGACGGAGAGAAATGCTGATGCTTGTTCGCTTGCGATGGTTGGGACATGTTTTAAGAATGCCTACTCACCGTTTACCGTACCTTGCCTTATTCGCAGAGCCTGACAGAAGCTGGGAGAAACGATCGGGTGCACAGTCCATGACGTGGCGCTAATCTCAGTAGGGCGTGGGTGGGGTCCAAATGCTCCGCCTAATAGTTGGCTGGAAACCTTACGCGATATGGCTGCAAACCGATGTCAGTGGCGCCAGTGTATTTTATTATGTGTGTCATATTTTTTTATCCGCTATTATTTTATATATAAAAAACAAAACAAAAAACCCACAAAATCGTATGCAGTGAAACTGCAAAAACAAGCTGCTTTTTGCCTATTTGCTTTTGCATATTCCGCTTGCCTGCTTTCCCTTTTTTCTCGCTCTTGCTTATCTGCTTTTCCTGCTTCATATTGCTTAGCACTTTGTCTGGCTCCAGACTTGTGCTTCATGATGATGATGATGATGAAAGCAGTCTTCAACAATTACACTCAACACTCGATGATCACACTGCGATTATTTTTAGATCGATTCATGGGGAAAGCAATTCGACGTACAAAATTCTCTCGTGTTGTTCAGGCTCATCCGAACAAGCCCATATCTTCGAAATCCACAAAACAAACTGAGGCTTTCAACGTCACTGATGAGGATGGTTTCACAATCGTCTTTACCAAGGCCGAGAAAAAGTTATTACGCAAGAAATCAACGGACGTTTTGATGAATGATTTAGAGGTATGTAAGTCGTTCGTACTTTTATCTTTGAATCGGGGTTGGTTGACAGCTGGTTCTCAGTGTGCTATTAATAACTGACTTTCCTAAACTGAAAGGACCATAACGTGGTGCAATGTTTTGTGTACCTCCACGAACCATTGAGTTATACTGGGTGGTCTTTTGGTGCTATACTTATCAGGAAGGACGGTGGATAGATATAAGAAAAACTAAATCTCAACCCACTGTGTTACGGTTTAAGCTTTTTCGACAGGCTCCGGATGGGGCCCCCTAAGCCAATCCCCTATTTCGACCTGGGCAACCGGATAGTATCATGCCCACAAGCAACTATGAATATACTGGTACAAATGACAGATCCTGTGCTGTCACACTCTCTGCGCACAATGCTTTTAATTATATCACTGCATGTAACATTTCTTGATAACCGTTTTCCGTTTTGTAGTTCTGTGCATTACAGCAAACGCCGTGCTAAATTGATTTGCGACCGGTAGTGAGCTGCATGCGAATACACGCTGGAGTCTCACTACCATTCCTATTGTCCTGTTCCATATCTGTCTGGGCCTGGGCAACTTTACAGTATCTTAGCCCATGTACAGGCTTTGACTATGCGGCAATTCGCCTGGATCAGGCTTGTGATTTCATACATATATACCAAATGTAGCCACTTCAAATATTTCGTCTGCTTCGAATGCCTCAAAAGCGTTTTTTCGCCGGGCATATCGTTCAAATTAATGACGTTTAATGTATGGATTTTATCTAGCATCGAACAATAAGTAGCCTCGTTTTGCACACTTCTTAGCCTCGATACCGAGATATACTGTTTATCGGAAACACGCATACATAACTCTGGAGCGATTGTCTAATCCTTCAAACTTACACAAGTCGTACTATCTACACCTGTCCACTGATGACGATGATATGCTATCTGGTCAACTTGTTGTCGGAATCGTTTTGAGTGACAGAGCTGAGGTCGTACAGGCTACAGTTGCCTTCTTGTACTAAGGCTACAGAAATCGTACAAGAAAGGCCGATGTCACAATGAATCCCGTAACCTGTTTGTGGTTGCTCCATATGCACCGACTAGTTGTAGCTTTGAACTTGCCAAGGGTTGGTTCTATGGAAAATTAAAAGAACTCGTTAGATTTGCATCAAAGAGTGACATAATTGTTTTATCTGCATATATGAAAACGCGTATAATGTTTAAACAAACGAGCATTTTGTGGGTGGATGGTTTGGTTTCGATTGTCATCGTAATGACAACGGCGAGAGATTGCTTAGTTTGTGCTGAGAGAACAGACTCTATCTTGCCAGCACTAACTTTCGCAGTTCGAAGCGTCATTGCGCCAGCTGAAAATCTCCATCGGCAACCTCGGTTACGCAAATTGACAATATTGCTATCGGCTACTCTTGTCGAAGGAGTATGCAAGATTGCCGTTCATAATGGGCGCCTGACTGGAGTCGGATCATGTGTTTGTCTGTTCTAAGCTGTCGTTTCGGTTAGGTGTGGGAAACCCGAATAGTCAAAAGGCAGCTGAACTTGCCTAGTCTTAATGAGACCCCGTTCCTCAGGCAGTTTCGGGCCAATTTGAATTTACATCTTTTTGAAGTTCTTCAAGAAAGCATCGACCATCAAATGAATATAGATACAACTCCCTGAAATAACCACGTTGAATAGCTCCGGGCTGACCTGCCGTGCAGCTAAGTATGGCATTTCCGATAATTCATTCGAACAAATCTAACAACGCTAGTCACTTTCTGCTTTTATACATGCATAATGCGTAACGAAGACTTGTTAAGAGGTTGCCAGTTTGATGACATACCAGGAAAGTTGATGGATTCATATGGTTTATAAAATAAAGTCTAGGCAATTTTAGGAAACCATTCCAGCTCATCAGAACTTCTGTTAGCGGTCGTTTAGGCATCAGTGAGTTGATGCATGAGATATATACTTCGTCAGTTTTCAAAGTGTACAGACACATACAGCGATAGTTAGAACCTTTGTAACCAGATCCTAACTGGCCTTCTGCACACACTGCTTTTGAGAATATAGGAAACTGGTATATCCTAGCCGACGATGTTCATCAGCTTCCTGTTTTGACACCCGGTGCCTGCGTAAGATTGCTCACATTCGATGGCAACATCTCATGGCTAATATAGATGTCTGCGATATTTATTCGGTGATATCTTTGGGTTTTAAGCAAACTCATGATATGATTTGATTTTGCCTACCAGATGACAAATGATTGTTTATCTGCAACGCTTTGTACCCTTTTACGATGAAAGCTGTTGAAAGTTAGCTGTATGTTTGCCATTTGGGTCGCTATTTAGGGTTTAATCAAATTTTATATCTTGTTGGGGCTAAGTTTGGTATTGAAAGCAACTAACATCAAGGATTGCAAAGACAAATCGGTATCGATTACTCTCAAATTTGTTTAGAACTGGTTTGTTTGTTGTTGAGTAGTATAATTTTACTGTCTTTTACTTGTTCGTTAATTGACTTAATCATAGCGAATTTGTTTGATGCGTGGAGGTTTTGGACCTCTGTCAGTGCATGGACGTTCGTAATCGGTGGCTGCGCTGAAGTCAGTCACTTTTTTGAACATTTTTAGTGAACGTTTTTCGAGGATACCACGTCGGTTGACTAGATGAACTGTGCAAAGTACCACTAAGCATGGCTCTAACCTTGTGCTTCATGCACCGTGTATTTGACTTACAGAAACACAATTACGGGGTTTCCTGTTGCATTATTCGCTGCTAGAAAAACGAGTTGCTTTTGTTTTAGGTATGTTTGTATTCGAGAAATCACAGGCCTGATCCAGGCAAAGTGCCGCATGGTCAATGACTGTACGTGAGCTGAAATACTGTCAGGCTGCTCAGGCCTAGATAGATATAGGTAACGAAAATAGAAATGAGAATGAGACTCCTGCTTAATAACGTATGTAACTCACTACCGGTGGCAAATCACTTTAGCACGGTGTTAGTTGCACAGCACAGAAGTACTGCACGATTGCACATGTATGGTCGTACGGGTATTCTTAACCGAATCGCAATGCTCGATGCACATTGTGAAGTTCAACGATGAATACATTCGTTATCTGTTTAAGGCATCAATCTTGCGCAATCGCTTGCACCAGATTAGTTCACGTATCAGTTTGTGCGCTGCTTAACCAATATCTTTTTCTTGCTGTTGTTCAACCAATGCAGCTATGGCGCCTGTACTAAAATATCTACTATGATCTCAGTGCGCTGAAAGTTTTCAGCCAATATTCTACCTGGGTACACGAATAGTTGATTTGACCGCTTTAATGTGCTTCTTGCATGTTTCGGTGTTATATTCAGTATAGATGTCTAATGTACACACAATATGCGCTTTCCGCATCTTTAGGTGCAACTTTGGCTTAAATAACGACAGTGTATAACTTGTAGTACACCTAATAACGAACAAATTTGAACCTGAATCAACCAAGTTCCTAATGGACCAGCTAAAAGAGATAAATCAAAAACTAGCGCTTTTTCTGAAACGAGTATAGATAAGGCGTTCGTCCGATGTGGATTACCGTTGAAGCTGTTTTCAATGGCTTTTTTTCATCGATTTCGATCGAAAGGTTTTCAAAAGTCATGCTTCCTCAAAGACTCGATAAAAGTACAACTCACTACCTTCCAGAACGTTTTCATATCATTTGTATCCCATTTGCATCAACATACCTTCGCCGATATTTTTATTCTGTACGTGTCTGTTTCCTTTGGAATTCCCTCCCCGAAACTCTTGTCATATCTCCCAGCATCGGAACGTTTATTCGAAATTTGGATAGCTATTTGTTGCATAACGATTTGACGACACCTGCGTATTATGGTATGGTATGAAAGCACAAGCCTGATCCAGGCAAAGTGCCGCACAATCAGAGACTGCACGTGGGCTAAGATACTGTCAGGTTGCCCAGGCCTAGACAGATATGATGGGGACCTGCGTATTGACTCATGGTAACTATACAACTTGACTATACTTGACATTACATGTTTATTTTATACCTATTTCCTGAACGTATTTTTACTATGATATGGTAATTGTGAAGCTATGTGCTTTTTGTGACCATAAATTCTTGAATCTTGAATAATCACGGGCGAATCTAGTTCGTTAATATTATGTGTATATTTTATGTGAATATTATTTTATGTGCGATTTGTATAAGCTTCCTTGTGTTTACATAAGTCTTAAATTTCGAACTAGTGTAATAGGCATCATGCTCACATCGTCGTTGAGTGATAGCGGGCAAAGTGGGACCTGATTGATATCGATACAAAGAATGCCACAGCATTGGCATCCGACATTGCTATCTCTATACGCTACCAGTGTAACTTAAAGTCTACGGTCAATTTGTTGCAACAGAGGCAAACGATTCCATCTGCTTTGGTATGTAATGCTCAAGTGAGATGTTTCAGCATTAACGTCATGTGTAGCATTTAAAATAGAGAAATATCGTGAGTGAAAAAGATTGAGGATTGGACTGGTCAATAAACGCTTTGTGTCGCTTATTTCGATCGTTTTCAACTTAATAATGTACTTCCTTTGCAATATCGTTATCAGACACTGTAAGAGCCATGAAATGCAATGACATTCCATTGGAGTATTTACTTCCGATGCCTAATGATTAATCACTTGAATCCTTTGACTTTTGTATCGTTAATTATTATAGGGTTTGCCTGATTCCGATCAACCTGCTTCAAATGAACCACTGCATCCATCCTCATCATCTGATCGAGCTGATCTAAGCGAGGATGAGTTAGATAATCGCTCTGTCGTGTCCAAAAGCTGGATTCGCAAACAACTCAAAGGGCCTCGCGGTGGTGGCATCAGCAGACCTTCTTGCAAGAAAAAGCAGAGTGCCATGCTTCGCCGCGTCATGCTACGCGCACAAATTCTCCAACAGCATAATTGCTCCTCGGAACCCATAACGAATGAGCCCAGAGTTTTAGACTATGTGAACAGTTTGTTGGCACACCCGAATCCCATGACTCAACAAAAATTGAAATCGGGAATGAAAATGAAACTGGCGACTCGAACCAATCCTACATCAAGTGAAATAATTCCTTACAAATCCCGTGTGATTGCCACGTATGTTTTTACATATTTTTTGTTTCCCATCGTTCAAGTATTTTACCAATCTGTACCATCTCCATACCTTGATCTACACGTAGTCCGTTCTAGTTTCTCATACAAAGCTCAGTCCCAGTGTTCTTGTTGTTGTTGGCTTGTTTCAGTCGATATCAACTATGCATGTACATCACAAACGCTCAGTGTTCTCGCACTTCTCACCGTTATACTTGATTATAAATTTACATTCGTTAGTATCAGTCCATCTCGCAGCGTTTACAGCAATAAGCATCAATCGGGTAGTCGGAGGCGTTTGCATGGTTCCTGCGTGATTTGCATCCGAAAGCAGTATCTGCTCATCCTGACCTTGAGGTTGGCGCTTTACACGATGTATTAGTGAAAGGTCAAGAGCAAGTTCTTTAGGGGTCACAAGCTCAAAGTACAGAACTTCCGTCTCCCTTGTTAACGTATTGTAACGCAAATGCCTATAGTGCTTGACAGTTTTCGATTATATGAACACGATCCAGCCAGTACAATAAACATTCTCTATAGATCTACTCTAGACAGCACTTGTGTATATTTGACTCCACAATATGTACGAAATGCGACGGGTGCTCTGTAAAATGAAAACATTCAGCTTTCATTGGTGTATTGCACGAATGGTCCAGGTTTCGCTGACACAATAATGCCTTCATTACGGACGCACTGAATACTCTTATTTTTGTCTTGCTTGCCGTTGCTCTAACTGCTGCATCTCAAATGGAAAAGATGATAGTTGCTTTGCCGATCCACTTATCAATCTCGCATACCCAGTCCAAGAAAGTTATATCCGAGCCTGGTCAGTTTACTCGCTACTTGCACATAAAAAGAGTTTGATATTACATCACTGTGCCGTTGTTATCCCATGCTTTTCCTGTCCATAGGATAATCGATCCACTGTAGTCCATCACACAAAATTATGCTGAACTAAATTCTAATTTTCATCACAATAGTCTGTTCCGACTTCAAACTCCTCTCTCGATGCTGCAGCTTTTGACGCTGTATAGCTGGCCTTGTTGGCACCACATTTATCTCACTCCATAGAACGTATCTGTAACAATGTACAACACTGTGTTACGTCATTTGTTGTTTTCAATGCAGATACATGTGGCAAAAGTTAGTATTCAATAACAAGATGGCATTGAATTTATCTGAATATCCGGTATTTCACTTAACGTTTCGCAGTGATTGTGTTTTCCGATATGCTGCTATGCGTGCATGTCGAACATATCACATCATATCACCTAAACTAGGACATGTGTACGGAATGGAAAATGGTCGTATTCCGTATTCTATGGTGAGTTGAAATCAAGAGGTCGGCCTTTGGGCAGACCGCACTTGCGGTACAAAATCGTTTTCAATAGAGATAAGAAAGCTCTTGACATTGACCCTACGAGTTGTGATGAACTTTCTCTTGACCGCTCACTTTGATGACCTTGTGTAAAGCGTCATCTGCAAGCTGAGTAGTACCAGATACTGCTCTCGGTATGGTATGGTATGAAACCACAAGCCTGATCCAGGTAAAGTGCCGCACAGTCAGAGACTGCACGTGGGCTAACATACTGTTAGCTTGCCCTGGCCTAGACAGATATGAGGAAGAAAAAAGAACAGGAAATGGTAGTGAGACTCCAGCGTGTTTCAGCATGCAGCTCACTACCGTTGGCCATTCAATTTAGCACGTTTAGCCGCACAGCACAAAGTACTGCACGATTGCACAACCGTACACAGCTTCTCTCAGCTGCTGAACGTAGATCACGTCGTCGGCTTGCAACTGATACTGATCGACCGAGTACTGACTATCGCTGTCAGCGCTGCATGAAAGATTGTTCCTCTCGAATCGGACTATTTTGTAATTCTAAAAGCTATGGAGCATGGAAGCATCATGCGCTTGTGCTCTGCATGCAAGATCTACATCGACCAAAGCAGGCCAACAACAATCTCACCTAAAGTAAGGATCTTTTTTAATCGGGATGTATTTAATGTTTTCCTTAACTAATTGTTCTTGATTACTATTGCAATTTAGCGATGCATTAATTATCCCATTTATTTTTCGTTTGTCTTACGCGTACCTTATTGCTGTATTCAATTTCCTATTAAACGTGTTTTTTGTTTCTTTCATCTAGACACAACGCTGTGAACTGTTTTCGAAAGCGTCTTTTGAAGTTCTGACTTGTAAATATAATTTTTATATTGAACATCTTCACACTCCCGATTCTCTGTCTTACTTTGTGGTCACGTCGTTACTTTGGTTAACTTTTTTGGCTTCAGTAGGCTTCACTCTTGGGCACTTTATTTTGTGTACCGCCAACCTGCAATGCTTGCTGTTAAGGAAAGGAATAACTGGCTATAGTGATATTGATCCAAATGTTTTTATTTATTTTAACGTTCATGTTTATGCTGTTTGTGTTCGTTCAGTGTGGATATCAGAATCACTTTTCACATTTGTTAAACAGTGGAAGATTAGTATTTAAATAGATACATTCTGGGTACCGCTGAGCAGATTGGCATTGACATAGCTGGTAAGTCACACGTTCATAGGCTAGAAAATGGAAGTTTAAGAACAGCACCTTACTCCTTACACCTAACGACTGGTTTCATGCTGTTTTAATTGTATTCATCCTTGCTTCGGTCTATTATTGGACAAAAGCCAATACGCAACGCTGTAGAACACCGCTTGATCAAACGATTATGAATCACAACCTCTATTTATTCTTGCGAATCGTTTGCTCACATCGAGGTAACCTCGCTTATCTCCCGGTTTTAACTTTAATCCAATTTTTCCGTTTGATTCCGTGCCGTTCGCGTTATGAGACCCCGCCACATTGAACTCTTTAGACCTTGGACCTTGAGAATTACACTGTCTGGAAGTGTGACGTGCATTGTCGATGAGTGTTAATCACCAGCTTCCTGTCCACGTGCTGAGTAAACGTCTTTGACAAATTGACTTTCTCTTGGGTTGTGTGATTTCGTTGGATGAACGCAATTAGCGTTGGACAGGATTACCTCAGGGATCAATCGAGTCGTGGTCGATAAGTGTGTCGAACGCGAGGCTGACGTGGTAATTGTATGATCGAGTTTCATGAAACCCCTCCGGGTGATTTTATTGACTTTAGTACAGCGAACGAGATTTTACCGCGATTGACGTGGCGTAATCACATCCCGCTACAATATCAAACAATGGCTCATGTTATACGCAATTCCAATTTTCAGCAGGCTATTATTGAAGCCGTATTTTCTGGAACGTCGAACAGAATAATACTCTTTGATGCTGCTTGATCCCGACCATTCTGTGGTCGTTGACTTTCCCAGCAATTATGCGGTGGTGTGAGTCACGGTGTGCTCGGAGCAAATACGAATTCAGTGGGACATTTTCCATGTCCTTTTCGTTGGAAAAGGTGAACCTAAGCAAACGCGGTTTGTCTTGATTCGGGTGATGAGCGAGCGGAGTTACCAACGCCCAGTGTAAATCATCTAATCTAATTCGATTGCAAACACCTAACCAATTCTCAAGGTCATGTTTTTGCCTCGCTTGAAAGAGCGTAATTTCTGACTCAGTTATATTGATGCAGATTACGCTTAAAGCCTTTCCGTGCTTTATAGAGTTTGGCTCATTATGTGAAACGGTCTTGCTTAGAACTTCCTCTTTTGCGTGAAGTTCAGGCGTCAGTGCTTTACCCACCATCTGGGCATATTTTGGGTTGTTAGTGTGACGCAACTAGACCGTGAGGAATCCTGCCTAACGTGTTCGACATTTTACCTGATGCTGACCACGGTAAGAAGGATTCGCTTGGTCCATCTTCATTACACTCGGATAAGCAGTCACACCACTCAGTTAAGGGATCATTTTTGGTGTATTTTTCTCATCATTAATGCAGGTTTGAGCAACATCTATTTCGAGTTGAATTGCGTTGGCGATTGTATCTACCAAAAGTGGTTTAAGTGTTTCCTCAAGTTTTCGATAACAATTTCAGCTTTGCCTCATGGGGAGGATTTGTAAGTGGATCGCTAGGCTGTTTACTTCGACATGCATACATACGTGGCACACGCCGGGGAAATCAACGTTGTTAATAAACGATACCACTTCCTGCGTTAGAGCTTTTTCAAAGTTACCCAAGCAGCCAAATCATTTAACTACGTGAGATCTAGCACTTACCCCTTTGTTGCACATTTTACACGCATCACGTGATGCCTTCTTTGTCTGGGGCATCCAAGTTATCCTTCGTGTCATTGTGACAATCCGGTAAGTGATGAGTCAGTGCACTTGGCGGTGCAGTTGTTTATCGATCGATAGATAGCGGTGGAGTGAATGCGTTGGATCGGAGTGAGGCGATGCAAGCGGAAAATGTGAAGGAGTTTGAATAACAGTGATGCGATTCAACGAGTATCTATCTTACAGGGTGGCAAAATCTCTCAGTCGAATCGAAATGATGTGAACTTCTCAACAGTATTCGAACAAGAACGATATTCTCAATCGACATGGATGTTGTACGCGTAGGTAAATTTAGGTTGAAACTTGAACAATTTGATTTTCAAGGAATCACCTTGCTCGAAGTTGAAAAGTGAGCAAACCGAACGAGCATATTGAGACGAGTTCAATGATATATGATATACTAAAGTCTAAGTAAAAGACCTCTACCCGTCCGCTTTCATCCAATGTCTTGGAAACTCTAAAAAGCATAAAAGATTCGAGAGCCTCGACCTTCTTTTAAGAAAGCTATGTTGAACTGTGCTTAACGATGAATTGTGCACGAGGTGGCTGCACAACCGATCCCTGATAAGTCTCTCCAAGGTTTACATAGTATAGTATCATGCATGCAACTATTGACCATATATTCTATAACTTGTTTTAGTCGCTACATTCGACGCGAAAAGAAGACTTGAATCCCGTCTTTTTTTCAAAAACTTGTTGGAGTAATGCCGCTCAGCTTCGCTTGACGCGTCAATAACTAATGATGGTCGGGCATCCACCAAAATCGATATAGACGTCAGAGTAGTTTTAAATGTCGATAAATCTCTGGAAAGTCGATACGCCGTTCCGGTGACCAGAATGCATTAGGACAAATTCAAACTAATTCCAAGGGGTCGTGATAAGTGGTATTTGCAACAGGGATTTGATAGTGAGGACGAAAAATATGTGGCTCATATATACCGCGAGGTTCAAATTAGATTAGAAACCAACAGCCAAGATCGGAATTTTTATATCTGATATTGTGATAATCGAATGAAACGTTCTTCACAATCCTAGGACTACCACGAGAAACTGATGAGCATAAATTGCGATTTGAGTAACACTTGCGTTCGGTTTCTGAATGTGAGAATACACTGAGGTTGGAACAAGTGTGTACCATGGAAGCGCAATTCAGAAGCGTTATAAGTGAGAGGTATTTATATTCACACAAAAACGCGTACAAAGATGAAAGTGTACAGTGCTCGAAGAAAACAAAATTCGTACAGAAAACACCATATGTTCTCAATGTCCTTTGATGAGATCCACCTCAGGTTACATACTTCGAAACTTTTTTCAAAATTTAAGATTTATGGTGAAAAAAGCTTATAGCTGTAAATTATCATGGGATATACGCTTAAAAATTTAAACAGATCGTACTTCGACGTTAGCGTTCGTGTGCTTCAAAGTAGGAGCAAATGTAATTTTAATTGTGACATGGTTGTGACATACCTTTCGACCAGAAATATATGTTTGGGTAATTTGATTTTTCACTAATGCGCGTGTAAGAAGGAAGCACTAAGGAATTTCAGTCAACTTGGGCCAACACAGTATTATTCATACTATAATATCGTAACATTTGTGTGGGGATCATTTCATTAGATGAGCAGATTATATCTCTCGGTCAACTGTTCAACAAAAGGCATACACAAATTGCGTAAAACTTACGGTGACAGTTTAATCGGAAATGTGGGATTTGAAGGATCAGATTGTAACTACGGGTCGGCATATTTGAACCCATTTTAAAGGTGTGTATGTGTGGGTATGACCACGCTTGGATTATACCGAATGTCAGGATTTGGTCAGCTCTAAGGCACCAGTGCTCCTGAGTGCAAAATACAAGTCTGTCAGTAGCTGCTCAATAATTAGATTATACAATGTTGTAACCGTTTTAGTTGCCTTTGATAAATTCTTTCCAGGAGCGAGATATATCTTCCATCCGCGCTGTCCAATATTGTATTATATAGTCCACAACTGGATGTATGTATTAATTGAGTAAATTTGACAATGAGTGAGGTGAGAAACATCGAGAATTAGTTTGAGTAAGCTGGGTACGTTGCATGCACGCTTACACTCGGTTTTACATTGTCGACAGTATTTGAAATTTCTGCACAAAGAGATGCCGAGATCTTTCAACGGTAAACTGCACTCAAGCGTATGATTGTAAATTATGTATGAAGACGGAGTAGTTTATCAACTTGCAAAATTTTTCACTTCGGGAATTTCAAAGGCTGCTGGTATTGAATTAACCACTAGTGAATTTATCTCTCTGCTTGTAAAATTTGGTAATCCTCAACAGAGTTGTTTTTAAGTTGCGCTCTCATGCCACTACTGGGTAAGGTTGTTACGACTAACCTATTCAAACAAGGTTAGCCCATGTTTGGGTTAACTGTGTTTTAACCCATGACCATGAAAAAAGCTCATTTGCCTGCATTTTCATCACAGAGACCCCACAACCGGATTCATTCTGTTTGTGCTCATCAGGTAGGGACAGTAGGAATAGTATCCGCATACGTTTGGAACAGTGGAAGAATGGTACAAAAGTTGCGCTTGTATGCCATTGTTTGGAAAGGTAGGTGCGACCAACCTGTTTAATCGAATAAGCCCACGCTCATGTAGACTGGGTTTGAACCCGTGACCATGAAAAAGTTCATTTGCATGCATCTCCATCACACACACACACACCACGACCGGTTTGTGCTGTTTGCACTCATTAGGTAGGGACAGTAGGAAGTGGATAAGCATGCGTTTGAAATAGTGGAAGAAATCTACACAAGGTGCGCATTTATGTCACTGTTTGGTGAGGTGAGTACGAACAATCTGTTTAATCGCATGATTGGGTTTGAACCCATGACCATGGAAAAATCTCACTTGCATGCATCTTCATCACACGCACACACAACGACCGGTTTCGTTGTGTTTTCACTCATCAGGAGGGACGGTAGGATCAGAATCTGTTTGCGCCTGAAACAGTGTTATAATGGAGGTATGACTTGAACTTCCGCGCCAGTATCGACTAAGAAACGTAGACTACTCGATTTGTCTTTAACGTAGAACAGGCGACTTGGGTTTCGTGGGTCGGATAAATTCGTTGCGTTACTGGCTGACACCTCAATTTGAAGGTTTTTGAACATGGGGAAAATTCGTGTACACGAAAAAGTCATTTTCTTCTTCTTCTTAATGTACTTTGAGGCTTTATTCCTATATCTCTTTTGGTACCGAAATAGTCACTCAGGTATTCTCAATGGTCCAGATTTAGATTTCAGGAGTGGTCGGTTGGTAGATTTCGACAAAAGCGAGTTCACCAAAAGAGTTATTTCAACGACTTGTATTTTCAATTCCAAACATGGACGGTGCAAATCGAGCGGTGCAAATTATACCGTAATTTGGTCGGCTTTCTTGGCATCGAGCAATTTATCAGCCGCTTGTGCTAGTTCCTCTAATGATAGGTAAGTAATCAAACCAGCAAGCAATTGACAAATGTCAGTTGGGAGGATTTTAATCCACAACTGTTGGAAAATGCTTTCGTCAATAATTTTGTCTTAAAAGAAAGAGATCAGAAGCATCTAAAGCCCGTAATCTGCAGTGATTATAATGTGATTGTTGAATTGGGGAAACTTTACTTATAGATAAATAGCTCGTGGTAGGGTAATAATTTAGTATTCCAAAAATATGCCAAAAATGGACAAATCCGAATTTACCGTGAATAAACAAATCTTGGTTGGCTTCAGCAATTATGTAGTGGACCAAAAATATTTCTGCGCTATATAAAATTGTTAGGAGGTCGACTTCTGCGCATAGAACTTGAACGAACTATCGACCAATCAAGATGGATGGTGAGTTCCAATTGTGATTTTTACTCACTGTGATATTCACACATTTGCTCACTTGTGATAACCTTTGCATTTGGTGAATAGACGAGTTGAGTGATGGTTGTGTTCTCTCTGACCACACTGGCTGGGCCAACAGTAGTGCAGTACCGACAAAACAACTTGGCGACGGGTGTTTTCAATCATGTCCGCTGAATCATAAGTTTCTGTTTTACGAAAGCTGCTCGAACGAGTACTCCAGATAAAAGAAGCAAATTCTTCTGCGAATGACCTCAAATCTTCATCTATCGAATCTCTTATGTCATCTGTACTGGAATTTCACTTCGACCTGGAAAATAATGTGACTTTCGACACGTGGTTCCGGCGTTATGCAGATATATTCCGAATAGACCTCATGGATCTGTGAGATGACTGCAAAGTTCGACTGCTGTTGCGTAAATTGGGTGCAGCGGGATCAGACAAATATTGCAATTTAAATCTTCCTCAAAACCCACGTGACCGTACATTCTAAGAGAGAGTCGAATCACTCAAGCAATGTGTTGGTGATCAATCATCTCTATTCAGTATTCGTTACCGCTGTCTTAATTTGGTCATGAATGAAACAATGGATATTGTGGCACATCTCGGAGACGTTAATAGAGAGGGTGTTACGCTTAAAATTGCGCTCCCACGACTAACAATCAATTTAAATGTCTCCTTTTTATCAGCATTCTGTGATCCTCGTGATTGAGCAGATATTCGACTCGCTTACTGAATCGTCTAAGCAGGATCCACTATGACGCTCCATGCAATCGGAGAAGAACACCAACTCTCATAACATTACCGACTCCGCCCTCGTGGTCAGTCGAACATTGTGACAATTTAACAATCCACTGCTGGCAATGTGGAGAATGGCATTTTGTGCGTTTTTGCCCATTCAAGAAACACAGATGCCAGAATTGCAACAGAATGGGGCATAAAGAAAATTACTGCCGTGCGAAGTATTTTAATAAGAAATCTGTACTGAATCATTCCAATAATAAAACATATCGCTCCTATCCCGTCTTTTCAACCTTCCAAGGGGATGTGAAAAATCGACGGAAGTACCTTACCGTCACGCTAAATGGTACGCCCACCCGTTTTCAAGTTGACACTGCCTCCGACATCACTATAATATCGGAAGACACTTGGCGATCGGTTGGCAAACCAAAAATAAATCCCACCAGTCATGTTGCACGCAGCGCATCTGGAGGAAAGTTAAAT
>JACCGJ010007496.1:0-10993 GCA_013407085.1 Atriophallophorus winterbourni
ATAGACAATATATTTTGTCATGGTATTCCTGGTTATTGAACCAATTGTAAGTACTTTGTACATTAGCACACGCATAGAACAGTTCATAATGTACAAAATACATTGTTTCATTAAGTGCCAGGTTACCTAAGGTCTATGTATGTTGCATCAAAACCTGGGACTCGTAGTATATGTATCTATACTTATTGTATCTCTATTGTATCTGTCTAGGCCTGGACAACCTGACAGTATCTCTGTCCACATACAGTCTCTGTCTGTGCGGCACTTTGCCTGGATCAGGCTTGTGCTTTCACTTCAATAGGCTTATTTCACCCACCTTTTGGTTTAAACATAGTTATCCTTAAATAAATAAAAATTGTAACATCTAAAACATTAATTTTTATGATTATCTTTTATGACGCAGCTGTAGTGTCAGGTTACCTAAGGTCTAGGCATGTCTCGTCACATTGCTACACTTCTTCATCATAAACGTGCGTATTATAATCATTTTTACCATATGACCATATCCTCAACCGTGATCTGCTTATATTTAACCCATTTATATATGAAAATATGGTTTGTCATAATATATTTACTAAAAAACAAAAAAAATGAAAAAAAACGCTAAAAATGCAAAAAAATACTGTTTTTTGATCTTTTTTATCGTTTATAATCGATTTACTATTTCTCTTTGATAACCTCTCACCATGATGGTGAAGAGAATATCTTTAATTGTGTTCCAGTGTCTCCGAATCCCAAACCAACTCCGACACTGGCCCTTGCTCCTTCCGCATACGACTGATTCTTCTATATGGACCGAAAGCCCTACTGACGAACAGTTTTGGTTCCCCTATTTCCGACAATTCTTCAACTTTCTGGATCGTACAACTGGCCTAAACCTCATGCAATTTAAACCACAATCTCTCCTCATCCCCTCCATTTTCTATATTTTTTCAATTTAACTTCGGTTTTTTATATACTTTTCTTCAATCACATCCACCCGCATTCCCAAGAAGTCAATTTATATATTCATAAAAGAACTTTCTTTATTTCATAAATTCATTTTTACTGTGACAATTAAATCTTCATGCGCACCATTTCTTTTATAATTTTTTTTCTTTTTCTTCAATCCCTGCTCCAGAATCTATGGGATCCTCTCCATTTGCTTAATTTGATGAAATCTAGATGAATCTTTATTACTGTGTGACATTGCGCGAAAAAAATTAACTTTCTTACCATTGTAAATTTACCATCCTTTATTAAACGGAAAAATATTCAAAAATTCCGCTCGATAAGGTATTTTTACAATTTATTTGTACACATTGATAACCTGATCTTGTTTTGCATGCCTCGGTTTACCAAGAATATAGTATTCTTATTAATTATAATTGATCCGACATGGTTTGATGCCATTATTTAAAACTCCCCTCTCCATCGTCTATTCTTCATGGTCCTCTTTAGGTGGTTTTTTCTCGAAATGCCTCTTATCTCATCCAGATTCGCTTCCAACTAACTGATTTTCTTCTATACTCTTTGTTTCAACATCGGTTGCCCACAAAGACAATTGTATCTCGTATATGTTACTGACACACGTTACGTTGAAGGTTTGGCATTTTGTCACTCCTGGCATATGCAACAGAAATTCTCTAATTCTCTACTTGGGACGCCACCCAACGCGCCGTCCACATGCAATCATGTACATTAGTACATCTATGATACAGTGAGATACGTACTCTTCCAGGATGGGCAATGTTACATATAAACATGCTGTTTTGATGCGATTGGTTCATCACAGCAACAAGATGGTCTGCCATCCCACATCTTGTCAGAAACATTTCCAACACCGTTTCCTATGTTCCGGAATGTATTCCGTAATTCCCCAGCTTCATGATATTTATCCTTCTCAACCTTTTCATTGAAAATCTGTAGGTGGTCACGTGTTGGGTTTCAGACAATGAATTGGCATTAAAAGGAATGTGTCTTCTCCGTCAAGACCGTGTGGGACGCGGCGGTGGCGTAGCACTTTACTACAACCAACAGTTATCCTGCAGAGAAATTGACGATATTGACCTACGTGTACAGGCTACTCTGTGGTGCTCAATTAAGCTGACTACTGGAGATGATTGCATTGTTGGCGTGATTTATCGGGCTCCAAGCGCAAGTGATGCGCACAATGTTGAACTACTCCAGAAAATTCGACTTCTGGCTGCCAGATTTCAAACGCCACTCCTGGTTATGGGAGACGTCAACCTTCCAAACTTGATGAAGAATAATGCTCTTTCAACGAATTCGCTCGACGATGCGTTTCAAGAACTGATCTTCGATATTCCTTTTTATAACCACGTCTTCGATAACACTATATATAGAGATGGTAACATGCCATCTGTCCTGGATCTAATACTAACGAGTGAGGAACATGCCGTCGAAAATCTGAGCTACGAAACTCCATAGGGTTCTAGCGACCACCTGGTCCTCTTATTCGATTATGTTTGTCAAGCTGAGAGAACGAATGACATCAACAAAACAAAACTACAACTGGATATTGGAAGTCTTCACAATGCTCTTCGAACGATTTCTGACTGGGAACCAGACACCACGGACGTGCATCGTTCTTGGGTAAACTTCAAAGAGAAGCTGTGTGATGAAATAAACCTACATTCCAGATTTGTGCCAAAGACAGCGAAAAAACGATTTACCTTCACGTTGAGAAGCCGCACAAGGAAGTGGATTAAGATACGCAACGATGCATTGAGAAACAATGTCCACAATCCGATGCCAGATAATTGGGAAACATATCGTCTGTTGAGGAACAAGGTCACCTCTCTTATCACCGAGGATAAGCAGTCTCATCAGGCAAGACTACTGACCATGATGGAGCGGAACCCCAAAGTCCTGTACCAGATCGTTAACACTACATCAAAAATTAAGCAAGGAATCTCAGCACTACGCACACCAAATGGTCTAACTACGACTGCTTTCGAGGCTGCCGAAGTTCTTGCAGGTTACTACTGCAAAGTTTTTTGCCCCAAGGAATCAGTGTATCTTACGCTGCATTCGATTGGCTTTTCCAATGAAATACTAAATGAAATCTCAATAAACAATGAGTGTGTCATGCTCAAACTTCTTCGTTTGAATACCGCAAAGTCACCAGGAGCAGATGGAATCACTCCTTTTATCCTCAAACGATGCGCATCCTCATTGTGTGGTCCACTGAGCACATTATTCCAAATTTCGCTCGAAAATAGTATCGTTTCCGCGGAATGGAAATCTGGTATCATCACACCAATCTACAAGGGTGGGCGTCGATCTGACGCTGCGAACTATAGACCAGTTACCCTGTTGCCAGTAATTTCTAAAGTGCTAGAGAGTTTAGTAGCGGATAAGATCACCCATCACCTCGAAAACAATAGACTGCTTGCGACTGAACAGCACGGTTTCAGGAAACATCACTCATGTCTATCTAACCTCTTGCTCACCTTAAACGACTGGACTGAGTGTGTGGACAATGGTTACTCCATCCACGCATGCTTTTTAGACATGTCAAAGGCTTTCGACCGCGTCAATCATAGTATTTTAATCCAGAAACTGGAATTGCACGGGATAACAGGAAAACTTCTTGCTTGGCTAGAAAACTATCTACGCGACAGGAGTGCCCAAGTCAGAGTTGACGGCGCCTTATCGAAACCATTCAAAATTACGAGCGGAGTGCCCCAGGGTTCGGTCCTCGGACCGATTTTGTTTTTTATCTACGCAAACGACATTCCCGAGCGTGTTAAATGCAAGATTATGTTATTTGCAGACGATATAAAGCTTTGGAGAAGCATACGTACCAATGATGACTGTGAAACTTTGCAGAAGGATCCAAACACATGGCACGATTGGTCTTTGAGAAACAAACTACCATTCAACTTCCAAAAGTGCAAGGCGTTAAACATTGGAAAGACTGTTAATTACAACTACACTCTTGGGTCCCACCAACTCGTCTGGACAACTGAAGAGAAGGATTTGGGTGTTTGGACCAGTTCAAGTCTGAATACTTCACTGCAGTGCAAAGCGGCATACAAAAAGGCGTCACAAGTATTGGCGTTATTGAGACAAATTTTCGGCAGATTCTCCAATCAGTCGGTGCCCCGTATCATGAACACCTATCTGAGACCAGCGATGGAGTACGCTGTTCAGGCTTGGTCACCCTGGATTCAGAAAGACATCAATCTTCTGCAGCGTATTTACCACCGAACCACAAAGCTTGTACCCGGACTAGCTGCTAAACCCTATGAAGAACGTTTGAGGAGTCTCAATCTTTTCGACTTTCGCTGTCGTCGACGAAGAGGTGACCTCATACTGATGTACAATATTATGCACGTCCCTAACCATCCCTTGTCCAAACTTTTCACACGCTCGCCACCCCGTGCCAGTCGGAAACACGAACTTTCAGTGCTTATTCCCACTTCAAGACTGAACTGTCGAAGATATTCGTATGCTGTACGTGTAAGTTTCACATGGAACACCCTCCCCTCCACTGTTACACACTCAGCCAACCTGGATATTTTCAAAGCTAATTTGGACAAACACTTGAGAGACACACCCATACGCCATACTATGGTTTTGTTAAGTCTGATGCTTTTTAGACTCATACAACTTTGAATCACTTTGAATCACTTTGAATTGATCCGTTTTGGTAACCGTATATTTACCCTACTCCATAATCAGGTACACATGGCTTCCAGTTTGTTGAGTGATAATAGCGTGGTTTAATGAAATACGGATGTTTATTTCAAAAAATCAAAACATGTAATCGGTATGCACATATTAACAACAGAAGTCCACAAGTGGAAAAGTCATAGACAATCTTTTAGACAACTAATCGGGCCAGATGAATTCACGGTCAATTGAACGAGCTCGATTGTTACATAATCAAAATGCTTTACAGTTAATAGATATATGTGTGTGTCACATAGTAGAATAATAGGCGTTGTTCAAATGATTATTAGCTTGAATTAGCAGTGTGTACTGGTATTTTTCATTGAATCAAAAGTTTTGTTGTTCCAAAAAAGCTTGACAAATATAAAGTGCGAACTGACAATAACGTTGCCTGTGCAAAAACACATTTGGGCAGTCATAATTAGGAAAGTAATGTGTGGGACAATATCGACCTTTAGAGAAAGTTATAGTTATTTAGCGGAGCGATATTTTCAACCGACTTCTCTGATATCTATGTTATCATTTTCACAAAAAATGAAAAATGAATTACAAAGTAGTTTAATTTGTTAACAACTTGTGCTTTTATGCCACTGTTTGATGAGAGTGTTACGACCAAGCAGTTCATTCACATTAGCATGAAGAAAAAAGCGCATTTGCATGTATTTCCATCACACAAGCGCATGCGGAACTTTATCCTACTGTCCTTACGTGAAAATTACGAATTGCACGCAACCGGTCGTGTTTTTCTGTGATGGAGATGCATGCAAATAAGCTTTTAGGCTCGTGGTAATGGTTTCATTTGAACTGGGGTAAAATAACTGGTTATTATTTGAAACCAACTGCAATTGATGAAAAGGTGTAACTTTCAACAATGTCGAACAGAACCTACAGGCAGGTTGCAGGCAATCACCGCAGCGGAATCTTGTAAATCAGTAACGTGCTACTGATATTAGTCCAAAACGGAATTCTTCATTAAAAACATGTATGATTTTATGGATTTAAAAGAAACTACTTTGTTAGACGATGATTGGAAAACTTTATGACGAAGATAGTTTGCTCGCCGGGTCAAAACAAAAATATTTGAACAGTCGAAATGGTTGAACTGCTTCAAAGAGCAAGTCTACCGCAATGTTTAGGTTTTTATCTATATCAACTTATCAATATTATGCTCAATGATAATTCTCATACGCTGAATTCTGAAATCATCAGACTTCACAGACACAACGGTCCTGGATACAGTATAAGACAGTGAGGAATAAGGCTGTAGCTATGCAACGCACAGCGAAACGTGAATTTGAAACACGGTTAGCACGCAATATCAAGCAGTGCCCAAAGCGTTACTATAGCTATGCCCAATCTAAAGGCAAAACGCGCGAGTGGATCGGTAACCTGCAACAGGATAACAGACCCCATATAGTTTCAGATGTCGAAAAGGCTTTAGCGTTTCTCAAACACTTTCAGTCAGTCCAGAGAACTGACCGCCAAATAGACCCGCCTATCACACCAGTCTCTGTAAAATCGGATGGCATTGCTGCCCTCGAGGTACTATATTTCACTAATGAGGAGATTAGAATTCAGCTTGCAGCAACTAACCCACATAAGTCTGCAGGCCCAGACGGTATTCACCCTCAGTTTATTAGAAACTTGGCGCCCGTAATAGCTGAGTGGCGTGGGTCGTCTTTTTAACGCATTGCTGGTGCATGGAGTTATTCCGAGTGATTGGAAGCTAGCCGATGTTATCCCGATACACAAAAGCGGCAGTCGTTCATCTGTCTGTAACTATAGACCGGTAAGCCTTACTGTCATTCTGTGTAAAATCTTAGAGAGGCTGATCAGAGATCGGATCTGCAGGCACTTAGTTGAGTTTAAGTTGCTGGACTCTGCTCAACATAGCTTCCTTAAAGGAAAGTCGAGCCTAACAAACCTCTTGGGCTTTCTAAACGAGGTCACCAGAAAATTGGATAAGGGCCAACAGGTTGAGGTTTTCTACTTGGACTTCTGCAAGGCTTTCGACTCAGTGAACCATAGACTGCTCGCTACCAAACTAGGCTATATGGGTATCGCTGGTCCTCTAAGGAACTGAATAGTAGGCTTCTTAAGCAACAGGTACTTTCGTGTCAGGGTGGGCAGTACGTACTCACCGAAAGTAAGGGTTACAAGTGGAGTTCCGCAGGGATCTGTACTCGGGCTGCTACTTTTCCTTATCTTCATCGATGACTTGGCAGCGGCGCTTCAGTGTCCCTGCTACATTTTTGCGGATGATGTCAAGTTTATTGGATCACCGAACGAACGTGATTTTATTGACGATATTGAAAAGGTTATCAAGTGGTCTGTTACATGGGATCTACCAGTTAACTTCTCAAAAAGCTATCTCTTGTCGAAAGTCGGCCAGAAGCTGGCGGTAGCTGGCCCAGATGGTACACTTGTGATAACTGGGGTGCCGAGAGTACGCGACTTAGGTATAGAGATTTCTGCGGACTTCAAATGGGCTGATCAATGTGCAGCAGCTGCACATCGTGCTAGGAGCGCGCTGTTTCGCCTTCGATCAGTTTTATCCTGCAGGTCCCCGGAGGTTTTCATACCGATATACACGGCTGTCGTTAGACCTCATCTCGAGTACTGCATTCAAGCTTGGTCACCTTATCTTGAAAAAGATATTGCAAGGCTTGAGGGTGTTCAGCGCCTTGCTACTCGTATGATCGAAGGGCAATCAGGTAGATCTTACGAGCAAAGACTATTAAGTCTGGGGCTCTTTTCACTGAAAAGAAGGCGGCTGCGTGGGGATCTGATAGAAACCTTCAAGATCATGGCCGGTTTTAGTACTATTCAACCAGGTGAAATGTATGTTCTCGCACCCAATGTGGGTACTCGAGGTCACCCTCTGAAACTGGCCAAACAACATGCCAGGTCTAATGCTCGTAAGCACTTCTTCAGTGAAAGAGTAGTAAGCTATTGGAACTGCCTACCTGAAGATGTCGTGAACTCTAACTCTGTAATGTTTCAAGAATAGACTTGATGCCGTATGGAGCTCATTATTTCCTGCATTTTGCCCCTAATTGAGTAATGATATTGTATTTACCTGGTCTTTGAAATGCATTAATGTCTCCTCACCTCTGGTGAGGGGAGTTTTTGCTCTACATTCCAGGTAACCATCCTACCAGAAGAAATCTGTGAACCTATTTTGTTTGAAGTGGTGGGTGCTTTTTTTGGCATACCACCGGAAGAAATCTGGACGCTCGATTGGCGACTCTGCCACATATCGTCCTGTGCAAACTGAACTGAACTTGCTGAACTGTCAATTATCTTTAAAGGGCTCAATCAATTGCCCTAAGGAGCTTTACACCTGATGGTTCTTTATTTCATTTTTCGAACAGTTATATATAATATAGAGATATATATATATATATATATATATATCTATATAATATCAAAATGGATTCCATAATAACGCATATATCACCTTATCTCCTTACATATACACTTTCGGTTAATCTTCATGGCGTAATTTACGCGGGATTCGCTTTAGGTAATTCACATTAGGCTCAGCCTAAATTTTCGAATTGATGCTGACAACTTACAATGTGTTCTTGTTCCTGAGAAATGATCTCAGCATAATCAAATGTAACTCCTCAAAAGCTCGTTAATTCAAAAGAGATTGTGACAATCGGCCCTGAAAGGGTCAATCAAATGATACAAAACCACCGTGTGCCGTGGAATGCTAAACAGAAAAATCCTATTTTGTGATTGATAAAATTTCTAATAGTTGATGATAATAATGATATATATATTTTTGTATATCCAAGGCATGTTTTACATGATCAGTTTATCAAAATTGGAACAGCAAAAGAAAAAAATATAACGGTGCAAATGACCGAAGTGAGCGGGATTTTTAAACATTTTTTTTCCGTTCAATAATGGAAACGAATATACAGAAAGTAAGAAAAAAATCTTCATGTCTAATAACAATAAGATTTCATTTAAATTTTGTCAGAATTTACGAATTGCAAGGATGGAAAAACATGGAGAACATAAATGGAAGGTAATTATGGAAAATGTGAAGTGAATTGTAATAAATTGTCATAAAAAATTGATAAATAAATTATATATGCATCAATTTATGTTTTTTTACGGAGAGATTGGTTGAGAGGATGG
The DNA here is from genome assembly GCA_013407085.1 of Atriophallophorus winterbourni. Classification (NCBI taxonomy): domain Eukaryota; kingdom Metazoa; phylum Platyhelminthes; class Trematoda; order Plagiorchiida; family Microphallidae; genus Atriophallophorus; species Atriophallophorus winterbourni. Next base: position 8,833 of record JACCGJ010007496.1, read on the forward strand.
AAAAGTGAACATAAATCCATCGGAATGAGAAAATCTAAGAAATTGTAGGGGATGAAAGAGGGTGTGGTTAAAAGATTTGGATTTGAATTCAAGGTCAACGTGGTATTTTGCTTCTTACGAATCCTTTGGTTTGTATTTATTTGATTTTCACCGGATTTCAACATGGTTATGACTAGAAAATCTGCAAAAGTAGATAATACAGCACATACTGTCACGAAGATGCAAGGGAATCGGTGCCCCGCTGCTCGCTCGAGCGACTCTTGTCTGGTATGTGCAAAATGTAGTCAGGATGTTAATAATGACGATCCTGCCATCCAGTGTGATCGCTGTGATGCTTGGCAGCACCTGCGATGCACGAAACTCTCGAAGTCGTTTTACGATTCTTTGAAACATCAAACAAATGAAGAGATATTCTTCTTCTGCGTTGCTTGTAGAGCCCGGCATCGAAGGGACAAACTTGCCGATAAACGCAGTAGACAAACGTCTACATCTTTTGTTCTCAACGAATCATCGAACGTGAAACCAGCTGAGGATCCCCCTAGGAAAACTACTTACGCGGAAGTAACAGCTAACACGTCCATATCATCACTTCCGGACCCATATGGTGCTATTGTCACCAGACTACTACGCCTCGAGTCTCTACTGGAAACGGACTCCCCACCTGCTTGCACAAGTCCTCAGGATGATCTGGTATTACCAAGTGTGACTCGATCAACAAAATCACACACTACTTCACAGGTAAAGCCAAAACCAAACAACGCTGGGAAACTGCCTGCAGCTCCAAAAGCCAATCACAAGAACACACGATCCCTGACCATTGTATGCACAAATATGCCGGAGAGTATAACTCCATGCTTTCAAGCACGCAGACAAGATGATGTCCAACAATGGCGTGCTCTCTGTGAGCAACTGAAACTTGATGTAGACCCGGTTTCTTTAGTACGTCTTTCCAGACACCCAAACTCGCCTCACGCGGATGCCCCACGTCTACTCAGAATCACCCTTGACTCCCGGAGAAGGTTGAAGAGGTCTTGCTCTCGGCCCACCTTCTCCGAAATACAAATTTGCCTGTTCGTATTTTTCCAGACGTTCCTTGGTCTCAGAGGCAGATGCAAAAGCAAGAAGGCTACGATTGGAAATCGGCGAACGATAAACGCAGCATTTTTGTCCACGGTGTGCCTGAACTTAAAGATGATGACTTAGCTAAGAACACTCTACACGACTGTTCTCAGTGGCGCTACATCCAAGAAATCAGCAAAATTCACGGAACTTTGACGACTGCCGTGAAACGCCTTCCCACGTCCTCCAGCTACAAAGGTAATGCCCCTCGTATTCTGAAAATTACCTTCCAATCCGAAGATATGGTTAATACAGCCTTGCGCTTGTGGTATGATAACAAACGCTTTGCACCTACAGAGGTCCGTCTTCGCTCCGCAGTTGACAAACCAAGACCTCGTCCGCAACCATCAGTCATACCCAGCACAAATCAGTCTGCTGACGAACCTCACACGACCGCTTCAAAAAACTCCCCGCAGCCGGTTTCAGTGAGATCGGCGGAATAACTGCACACCCTATCACCACACTGCATACTCTACAATCACGCAGCCTTTCATGCTGTTACACAAATGCTGCTGGTTTCCTGAACAAACTCCCGGAACTCCGTTACCGCCATTCCCTGTGCTCATGGGACCTAATAGCCGTTACCGAGACGTGGTTATCAAGCGCAGTTCATGATGCGGAACTCACCCTTCCAAACATGTCATTACTTCGCTGCGACCGTACAACAAGAGGAGGTGGATTGCTGTTCTATCATCACAAATCGCTTCGCTGCGAACAGTTATCTGACCCTGCGTTGGTTGACTCTGATGTTCTTTGGTGCCAAATCCCATTCAAGCAAGACAGTCTTCTTCTGATTGCAGTTGTTTATAGATCACGCAGTAATACCCCACTGCTCGATTCCTCCCTTTTGTCATCACTTCAACATGCTTTAAATAAACGTTTCTCCCACATACTGATAATGGGCGACTTTAACTGTCCCAGCCTTTATGGCGAACATGCCTCCCACACATTCGCCACCGCGTTGTCCGAAATATTGGCAACCTATCCATTATACAATCATGTTCACGAAGCTACTCGGTTTCCGGGCACAAATACACCATCC
>JACCGJ010007497.1:0-50926 GCA_013407085.1 Atriophallophorus winterbourni
GTTTCAGAATTAATCGCATCCTCTTCATTTGCTTATTTCGAAGCAATCTAGATGAAACATTGTGTGCAAAAATCAATTTTTTACCCTTGTAATTTGACTTCTTCGGAATGTTGGTGGTTGTGATTGAAGAAAAGAACATAAAAAATCCGAGGTTAAATTGAAAAAAATAATTAGAAAATGAAGGGGATGAGGAGAGATTGTGGTTTAAATTGCATGAGGTTTGTCCTGGTTGTATGATCCATGGCATGTTCTTTGCACCTACCAATTTTAAAACACACTCGGAAATGACTTACATTAAATTATGTTAATCTAAAAGTGGTCCATAGCTTGGTATATATCGGAAGTTGTATCTCTGCTACTAGATGAGTCGTGTACGAGATCTTAAATTGTGAAGCAAATCATGTGTGTCGTTTGATTTCAAGCGCAATCACTCCCTTCTAAATTTCAGTGCTACGATTCTCCATAGTTGCGTAAACTTGTTTATCCGAGCGAAATTTGTTGTTCATGCCCTGTATATTAAACCCTTTACTTTTATATGACAGCTCGATTTTCGTGAAATCATCGTGCTGGTATCATACAAATCTGCAAACCAATGTCAAGACCAACATGTTACTAACTAAGAAAGATGCTAAAACTTCCAGCAACCAGCGAAAGAGACAGGCATACAGTGTACATGTTCACAATGGACTAAGCGTTGATGCATCAAATTAAAAGAAACGAGTTCGCATTATTAGCGTACTGGCTAAATCACTATAAAGAAGAATAGATAACGTTATGCTGCAGTATGGTCTTGGAGCCATTTGAACCACTTTCATTGTTACAACTGAATTGTAATCCTACTTTCTCAAATCTTCACCTGCTAAGACTGCTTCTTTGAGTTAGTGACCTCAATGACTGCAATGTTTTCCCTATTGTCTCTCAAAAATTGTTCATTTCGCCACTCGAGGTGATGCATTTATGGATTTCGCCATAACAAATGTACCCCATTTGTTTCACGTCCGCAAGTTTGCTCCAGTTGGTAATTCAGACCATTGTGTTATCAAACTTCTTCCTGGAAGCACTGGGCATAGATACCTCACCCGCAGTTATGGCTAAAAGGTGACTTCTAGAGCTTGTCAACCTGACAATATTTCAGCTCTGAAGGACATGCTCTCTAACACTGATTTCAATATTTTTCATGAAACAAATGTCTCCATAGAATGTGATGTTCTGACACCCTATCGCAATTTTTGTTTGGAAATCTGTTGTCCTAAAGAAACTATTTTTGTAAGTACTCATCGTTTTTCCTCTGCCTACCTAAAGCGCCTAAAAAGATTGAAAAAAGCCTTCAAAATACATGATCGTATCACTGTTGCGCATCTTTTTCAGTCAATCAAGTTCAAAATTTGACGTCTAGAAAAGCTGTACACGAACACGTTTCTTAAAACGAAAGACAGTCGTCACCTATGGCGTGCGCTGAAACAAATTTCCAGAAAGAATTACAAGAAATACCCATCTATTTTGGATATTAATTCCTTAAACGAATCTTTTGTACCCTGTATAACCGATAATGTCTGTGCACAGAACTTCATTGTACCCCCATCCTCGTTTTCCAATTCATCATTTCCTAGCGTGTCCGAGGTCTTTTGCGCACTTTCACCTGTCTCAAGTTTTAAGGCTGCAAGACCAGACAAACTCACGCCCATTGTACTAAAGGAATGTGTTAGACAACTTTCCTGCCCCTTCACATCCATTTTCAATCGTTGCATGGAAAGATAAATTAGAACTGATTGCTGGAAATCTGTCTGTATAACCCCGATCCTAAAAAAGATCCTTATAAATACCGCCCGATCGCGTGCACCTCGCAGTTGCCTGAAGCATTTGAAAGCATTGTACTACGAAGGATGGCATCCAGCTCTCAGGTACACGATGCTTCTCAGTTCGCTTACCGTAAAAATCGATCAACAGTTGATGCTGTCGCTTTGCTTGAGGATTATGTCACACGTTCTCTAGATAGTAAATCCAAAGCCGTAAAATTTGTTTTCTGGATTATACAAATGATTTCGACAGTGTTCTAAGAAACCCTTTATTGCAAAAATTATTTGACAGTGGCGTTACATCCTAATTTGAGGGTCGTCTAGAATATACAGGTGTGAACGGAAAAGCCTCCCGTGAAATATCGATTTCGCGTGGTGTCCTTCAGAGTGTAATACTGTCCCTATTTTTATTTTCCCTTTACATTTCTGATCTTACTTGTGACCATTCAACACTTACTATTAAATACGCTGATGACGTTGTCGTTGCATTGAAACATAATATTCGGATCCAGCAACATGTTTTAGAATTAGTGGTTACGAACATTTGTCAATGGTCATCCACGTTTGGTTTATGTTTGAATCCGTCAAAATGCAACGAGATAGTATTTTTCAGCATGACTGGTCAGCGTTATTTAGCTATTCATGATGAAATTCCCCGCGTTCCGTTTAACGGCTCTGTGTTCGAAAGATGTGACAGCTTTTTTTTCTTGGCGTAACAATATCTGGTGAACATAACTGGACCAAACGTGTAGCAAATCAATTCATAAAGGTGCACCAAATGTCAATCTATGCACTTCGCCTTCGTTCTCTCTCCATACCACTAAAGATTATTCAACTTTTCCTTTTTTCCTGCACCATTCTACACCATCTTTACGATTCCCACGTAATTTTCCTTGACCATTTGAAAAAGAATTTTATGATGATCAGAAGAAGTATTAAGCTCATCTCAAGATTGAGTTGTGTTCCCGCTGATGACATTCGAGACACTATTGTTGATCGTCACTTTCGTGAATGCAAAAGGTTCATCTCAACTATATCTTCTGATTGTTTACATCCACTGAACAAAAGCCTTTTTTGTGAATCTTTTTTTCCACCCGAATTTACTATATTATTCCCTATTCAATAACTAACAAATTTAGAAACTCTTTTCTTCCATACTTGGCTCGATACATGGTTGATCACTCGAAAGCTGTTATGGGCTTAAAGAAGCGCTTGGCAATATTTTAAATGGCGCTGAGATGTTCCAATTATTTTCCAATTTTTATTTTTCTAATTCCACTCACATTTGTATAGCCTATGGTAACCTGACACTTTATTATCTCAAGTATTAGTTCATTGTGCTGCACTTTATACATTTCATCCTAGTTGTATTTTTTGGATAAATTATTGTATTGCTGAAACTTCGTTGTACACGAATAAAGTCATTCTCTTCTTCGTTTTCCTCTTTCTTAAAAACCCAGTCAACTATATGAGGGATCTAAATAACATATTACTATCTGCATTTTACTGCATATGGGGCGTTCATAGACCACTGCAAGGATCCTCGCTGTTGTGCCCAGCAACAAGACCAAACGACGCTGAAGAATGATCGACGTTTAATCCTTTTTGGAGTTCCAGAAGCTGATGAAGCAACTGATGATGCTTGGTCGTACCAACCTTATCCAACAGTTGCATACTAGCGCAACTTGTTAAACATCCGTCCACTGTTTAAAGCGCATTAGGATCCTGATCCCACTGTCCATACATGATGAGTGACCAAGCGAAACAGTGCGATGATCGAAGTTTAATACTTTCAAGAGTTCCAGAAGCTGATAAAGCAAATGATAAAGCAGTGCCGCGCAAACACGATCAGCTACAATGGATATTCATCAGTGATATATTTGGATTGCATGATGTAGCCTTGACGGACAAGTTCCACGTCCTCAAATCTACGAAGTTTGAGGGCATCTGTACTAAGAACCTTAAAATAACATTCTTGCGTAAAGATATGTTGAATACGATCGAATCTTGTTGGGAAAATTACCGCAGACTAATGCCACGAGAAATGAGACTAAGTGCTTTGAAACTTTATATTGGACAGATAGATACTCCACAAAGTGCAATAGATCATCACAAAGCCAACCACTAGTTGACGTGTCAGAAACAAATGCAGTTGATACTATACATCACTGTATTCCAACAGTACAAACTCAAAACGATCAGGCATCCTTCAAAAATAAAACCTCCAGATGTCGACTTTGAAGGAGTTGGCCTAACAGGTATTCTGCACTCCACTAGCCCCCTTGCTCACACCCCATCGTTGCCGAGAAAAACAACTATGAAATGCATCTACGCCAACGCACCATGTCTCGGGAACAAAATCGGTGGACTACGTGCAGTTTTTCTGAAATGTTTACCGGACGTTAACGAACACGTGGCTACAGACTCTACAAACAAATAGAGTACTAGAATTACTCGGAATTTCACTCATTCGCATGAATGTGAAACAAGCGGAGGAGGATTAGCATTTTATTATAGTCCAAGCCTTCCGTGTCGTGAGATGACGGATTCAGGCATCGTGTTATTGGATACACTTGAGTGCTCAGTCAGATTCGCTAACGGCAAAGACTGTGTTTTGGGACTAGTATATCGCCTTCCATCTACGCAGAAAAATTACAATCTGGCCCTACTCAACAAACTTCGCATGGTTACTTCCAGATTTACTTGTGGATCTTCAATTATGGGTGAATTCAACTTATCGAATCTGCAAAAAGTACCAATCACCCACAACACTCCTTCGAACGCGCATTCAGTGAGTTGTTAGACGATATTCCTCTGTATTACCACATTGCATGTAATTCCTGATACCGCGAAAACGCTGTACCCTCACACTTGGATCTCGTTCAGAGAAACAATGAACATGAAAATGAAAACGTTGCTTACGACAGTCCACTGGGACTAATTTATCACGTCGTCATCCAGTTTGACATTTTGTTTGAAGCTGTAAGAACAAATGATGCACGTGAAACAGTTAAGCGGATCAACATTATGACTTTGAGTGATGCTCTTAAAAACACGATAAACTGTCAACCAGATGCCAGCCAGGTACATGAGATTTGAGTATGACTAATATCTAGTCTAATGAATTAAATCGAAGTGAGCTCCGAATTTGACCTCGGAAACTCAAGAAAAAACCTCGAATTGAAACTAAGAAGCCGAACTCATAAGTGATTAAAAGTACGAAACATTGCTTGGCGAAACCATCTGCAAAACCCATCATCAAAGACCTGGGAAACTTTCCGTTTAGTAGGAAACAAAGTAAACAAATTTTTTTCATCCAAGGCAAGTTGTACTTCCAAGAAATGATATCAAGCATTATGGAGCTAAACCGAAAAATACCCAAGGTGAAACCTGGATTTGGGTCCGTGAACACCTCAGCTGGCCAAAAGCAACTACAGCAAAACCTGCTGAAGCTTTAGCCACGTTTTATTCATCTGTATTCAACACGAGATAACATGCAATAAACACACAAAATCAAAACATTTTAAAAACAGTTGCCATGAGTGAAATAAATGCAACTTTGGAACGCGTCCTTCATATCTCATTTAGTCTCACAACTGGAAAGTCTCCGGAGGCCGATGGAATAACCCCGCTAATATTTAAGCATTGTGCGAGATTGCCATGCAATCCACCCACATACCTGTTAAAACAAACACTGACAAACGGAGTGATTCCAACAAATTTCAACGCGGAATAATTTTTCCTATCCATGAATGTGGAAATAGCTCCAATGTTTCTAATTACCGACCCGTTACTCTGTTACCTGTGATTTCGAAATTACTTAATCGACTCATTGTTGACGATCCAATGAAACATTTAGGAAATAATCAGTTGCTTTCGAGGAAACAGCATGGATTTAAACGGAATTATTCCTGTTTATCTAAATTAATGATAACGCTGGACGATTGGACAAAATCGGTAGATAAGTTGCAAGCAATACTGGCCTGCTACTTAGATATCTCAAAGCCATTTGATCATGTTGGCCATACCTTACTACTGCAAAAGCTTGCAAGGCTTGGAATCAATCGAAAATTGTTGAATTGGCTAAATGATTAACTAACGAATCGCACTAACGATGTACGTGTTAAAGTTGCATTATCAAAATCAATCGCAGCAAATAGCGGAGTTTCTCATGGTTTGGTCTTCAATCCGATCATTTTTCTGGTTAATGTCAATGAAGTATTGAAAATTGTTCGTTACAACATTTCTTTATTTCTTGACGACATAAATATATGGCACTACATCCGTGGCCCAGATGATTGTCTGCTTTTACAAAAAGATCTTGATACGCATCACAGCTGGTCTTTGAAGAACAAACGGCCGTTCAACTTCAACTAATGCAGGATAATGAATGTGGTGAATCGAGTAGAGTTCACATATCATATAGTTGTAGTTAAGAAAAGTGTCTGGTCATTCTCAAGTTTAATAACCTCACTTCAATCTAACAGTGCCTTTAAAAAAGCAACACGTGTCCGTAATTTACTTAGACGGGCCTAAGATATTCCCAAGGATCATGAATACATATTCGAGACCAGTCATTGAATACGGTGTCCAGACATGGTCTCCGTGTCTCAAGATGAATGTTGATCTTAAGCAGTGCATCTATCACCGCTCAGCAAAACTAGTTCTTAACATCCGAAACAAGACTTATGATGGAAGAATATCATAACTCAATCATTTCTACTTTCCCTATCGACGTATAGGAGGAAACCATTTCTTACTTCACAAAACATTCCAAACCCCGAACCATCCCTCACACGATTTATTCACGCGAAGAGATACGAGAAATGGTGTCCACTTGAATTAGCCGCCGTTTCTCGACGGGCGGAGGATTATGTGTTGATTCCCTCAAATGAGTGAATTTTTAAATGGTTTTTATTTGTCAACTTTTATTTCTCAGTGATATAAAATTCTTCATTCGAATGCATTTCCATCAGAACCAATTTGTGCTGTTTGTTGAGGATACACGCAAAAATCTTGATAACTATTCGTTCACTGCGTTTTGGCATGTGGATTCTGATTGTACTGTACATACATGGTTGTGACTTGTGTGTATGATTGAAATGAGAAGGTTTGTTCAATACCACGGGTTTAGCAGCATCTACGAGTATTTGGACACATATTATTGAAAAGGTGGGTGGAACTAACCTTATCCAACAGTGGCATACTAGCGCACCGTTTTTACCATCCGTCCACGGTTTCAAGCGCATTGGGATTCTGATCCTACTGTTCATAAATGATGAGTGGAAGCAGCACGAAATCAGTCGTAGGATGCGTGTGATGGGAATGCATGCAAATGAGGATGTCCGTTTAATACCGTGGTTTTATCTCCATCTACGTGTGTTTGGACACGTGATTGAACAGGTTGTTCGCACAAACTTCATCCAACAGTGACATACAAATGCAAATTTGGCTTATCAACAAGATAATTTGTTTATCAATAGTTTAATAACTATAAAGTTTTGTCTGAGATGAATTATTTAAAATGTTAATACATCTACCAAACCGCATGATTACTTTGTGAATGAAAATGTGTAGTGTATGACTAGTAGAGTATATTAAATGTACGCCTCATGGAGGATGTTCGTCAACACATATAAATTCAATTTCGCTATAAACATTGCCAGGCGAGGAGAGTCAACCAGATGTTGAGATAAGGAATCCCAAAGATAGATTGCACGCTCGGCCGAAATGGCGCTGACATTAAATACATGAGATGTAAAGAGCAGACACAATCCGTGTGGTAAAAGGGTTATAAGATGTCTCATGTTTCGAAGGAATTGTACAAAATGTTTGAGATGACATTTAACGACAAAAAAATGAAGATGAAATGCATTGTTTCAAAATAATTTATAGGCAGCTTTTAAATATGTTATAAATTGCACGAAAAATATTTCAGATTTACCTTCTTATAATCATTCTTTTGATGGAATACAGGAAAAAAATGCGGCTTAACAACATAAAAGATGATTATGAAATGAGAGTTTAGTTAAGGTGTAAAACTTGGAAAACGAAACGTGTAAAATGATAGCCTGCATAGCAATTGCTTGGAATATGTTTGGGACCGATCGTGTATTCATAATACAAAGAAATATGAGTGCAATCGGTTAGAGTAGTGTTTGGGTAATGTTTCACTTCTGACACGAAAGCTTCTTCAGACCAATGTTGATAGTCAAGACAGATAACATGATTAATTAGTAGTAAACCCACTACTATTTCTCTAACCTCACCGCTAAACAGCTTAAAGTACGCCAACAGTGTGTCGCGTCTCGTAGGAATGACCAGGATCAGCGGTCCATTTTCATCTCAGTGTGTATCCAAATTATCCGGATACAAGCAAACACGGTCAATGTCAGTTGACACAGCTGCCCGCATACGTAAATGTACATAACTAACGGGGCTAAGGCTATTTTTGAAGAAAAACAGAAATCTAATTCACTAGTAGGTGAAGGTGAATAAAAACTATTTACTTTTACATCAGAGCCGAGCGCCAGATAGTGGAGATTTTTGCCCCATCCACCCTATTAATGGCCATTTGACCTGCTTTTGCAATTTCGACCGTTTCCGCATGTGAGCGTTTGCTACACGGTTTAATACCGCGTCTCAATATTGACGCGTTGTCTAGATCGGCGCTGTGGTCAGTATCTAAAACGTGCTCCGCTAAGGCGTAATCGCGAATAATGGATTGATATTCCCTTGCATCTCGGGGTTGTTTCCGGACACCCTTTTGGTGTTCTTTGATTCGAGTGTGAATTTCCCTGGAAGTCTGCCTTAAGTAAACACCCGAAAGGTCCTTACACTTGATTCTGTAGATGCTGTTCATAACGCTAAATAAAGGCGTCTAATCCTTGAGGTGAATCAGACCTTAACGGATAGTTTTCCCTTTCTTTTAAATAACACGTATGGCCGCCTGTTTCAAGATTCTACGTAACGCTTTAGATGTACATTTTACATACGGTATACAAACTGTATGCCGCCAATTTTTCTCCGATTTTCGGATGTGTATTTTACCTTCATCAATTGGCGTTTTACAAAACGTTTTGGATAACCGTGGTCTATGAGCCTTTGGTGAGCTTTACGGTGCGCCTGTCATTGCTCCCTTTCGTCGCTACACAGGTGTTCTATCTTATGGAAAATGGAACAAGTTATGGAATTGAAGACCTGTCTTGGATGAGCGGAAGTGTATCGTAGTACAGCATCTGTATCTATAGGTTTCCGACAGACAAAAGGTTTTGTTTTTCCGTCTACTCTTTTTGATAAACAGTCCAAAAATAGGATACTGCCAGAGCAGGATTCCACTTCATTTTTGATAGTAATACATGGGTCCATTTTATTTAAATATTTAAAAAAGGCCTCTAACTGATCTCGCTTGATGATAACAAATGTGTCATCGACATAGCGCCACCATAATCTTGGCTTGAACCCTTCATTCTTAACGGCTTTGTTCTCGAAATAATCTATATACATGTTCTCAAGTACTGGAGATATCGGTGAGCCCATTGTCAACCCTTTTTTGTCTATATAATTGCTCATCAAATACGAAGTGGTTCATGTTTAGACAGATCGATACACCGTTGATAATTTGCTGGACGCTTAAGTTTGTGCGATCTGACAAACTAGCATCAGATGCCAAGGCCCGTCTAGCTAGTTTTAACGCACTTTTTTTACCGACGTTGGTCAACAAAGCGCTCACGTCAAAGCTAACCATTATTTCATCCTCATCTATTGTTACCGACTTCAAGCATGCTGCAAAGTCATTTGCGTTCTTGATGATCGAGGCTGTATTGCCGACTAAAGGTTTCTACAAATAAGCCAAATGTCTAGCTAACTCGTGCGCAGGTCATCCGATACCGTCGACGATAGGTCTGCAGGAATGCCTTCTTCATATATTTTAGGTAGGCCGTAGAACCTAGGAGTTAGAGTAGACTTGAGATACTGGTCATTGCAGAAGCCCTTCCCAAAACTCACCATAACGCCAAGCAAATACCTAGAGACTACCATTTTGCAGTTGTTCATTACCTTTTTCATTTTTACCGTTATCTTTCCGTTCATAAGGGCCCTCGGATAAGGGTACCTCAACCTTGTTTAAATAGTCGCTTTCGTTCAAAATTACCGTTACTTTACCTTTGTCAGCCTTAGTAATGGCTATATTGTTCTTTTGTTTTGGCGTTGAAAATGCTTGTTTTTCACCTGCATAAATGATGATTAAGAACAGCTAAGAATTCCTAGATTTATCATGGCGAAATTATTGACTCCTCTAGGCTTCGAAATATCCATTTTTTTGGAAAACTTATGTAGGCGAGTGAAGAGGGGTTTTAATTTTGAACTTGTGATCGATAAACGCGATCACGTTCTGCAAGACCAAAAATAGATACAGTCAAACAGTAAGTGAGAACAACTGTGAACTGCAAACTGTGAACATTCAACGTGTATGTTCTACAATAATCGATTCGACAGTGAGAGCCGGGGCTGTGATTATCAAAACGCGCCAAGTAAATATCAACAAAATTTAACGGCAACTGAACTGACAAAGAGCATTCGTAAAATTTTTGCAATGAAGATAACGGTTAGAGTATCAACTGGAAACCATTATATTTGATGTTTCAACATTACAACTGGAGACCTAGCGGTTGAACCTAAGCAAAACCGACGGACCGCCAAACTAGAAGATCCTTTGATCGGCACATTTGAGGAAAATTGAAAATTGATTGCTCGGGAAAAACACGGAGACCACATGTCTAGTACAAGGCAACAGAGTAAAGCATCTCGAGTTCTAGTAGCACGATGCGGAAACGATTGAGAAAATGTTTAGTTCAAACTTCATATCACTTGACTCAAGTCGAATCAAAGTCAAGCGGAAGATTGTGTTATTAACAATTATTCGAATTCTATGAGGTTGGATTATCAAAAAGTAATTTCTACCGTAATACCCAACAACTTCTGGCAGTCATATGCATAATTTAAGTGCAATTGTAAACCTTTTTATCCCGGATGCTAAACCTGTGCACTGCAATGCAGAACAAACGTGAGTTGGCGGCAAGAACTGTGGTGGTCTGATGTCGACCGAGTCGCTCCAATGCACTCATCACAGAAACATGAACTTGCAATGTGTTAGAAAGGGTCTGTGTCCGATCGCGGAGATGTATCCGTGATAAATAAACTTTATAACGAAAAGCATAGGGCAATTGGTTAAACCATACATGAAAGGTTTTCCAGATGAGTCGTTTGATTGAATAAAAAGGGTGGGAATCCGTTACAATCTGGCGTCCAAATTCGCAGCGTTTAAACTTGAACGTGAGCATGGATTACGCAAGCTGGCTAATTGGTCAGTTGATGTTGATCACAACTGGAAACAAACAAGGCGAATTAGGGGTTAAGCGAAATGCGGATGTGCAATTTTAATCTGGTCGCTTTACGTACTGACACGCACAATATGACGAATCTACTCTCTCAGAACGAAAATGTGTACGCTGCACTCGAATCCATAAATAGAAAACACAAACAATAAGCCAAAGAGGCTAAGATTAAAAGACTTTATTCTGAATTTGGTCTGTTACAACTATCGATAATCACGGTATGCGATTAAGCGGAAGCAATCGGAGTTCATTCTATCTAATCCAACAATTTACAGAAACAATTCGGAGATGTATTTCGTGATGATCTGGGGTACTGCATGAGGTTTCAAGCTAAATCACATTTCCATCCCTGGCAAAAACCCGTTTTCCGACCCAAGCGTGCGGTACCGTACTACACTATCTAACAGATAGACGAAGAACCCACTCAACAACAAGCTGGTGTTCTTGTGCGTGTCACTTACTGTGCTTGGGAGGCCTAGATTGCAGTCGTAAAAAGCAAACGATTCGACCTACTTATCCACTGGACAAAAAAATGCTTTTGAATCAAACTGTTACCGTCATCATTCCCAGAGGATCTGTTCACAATCCTAAACGGAGGCACGCGCTGTGCCAAACTGGAACTAGCTGATGCTCACCTCCAAATATATGTTGATCCGCCTGTCGTGAACTATTGACTGTCAACTCAAATCGCGTCTTGTTCCAATACCCTAGATTACCGTTCGGAATAAAACCGCTCCAGTTATTTACCAACAAGTCATTGACACAGTACTAGCTGACCTTCTCGGAGTTGCAATAAATATGCACGATATTTTAATTGTGGGAGCATTCTCCAATCAATTACAATCATGTATATTGGTTGTCCTCCAAGATATACATGTCTGCGGATCCCGTGCACGACCGGAAAATGCTAGTTCTATCTTACATCTATCAAGTATCCCGGATGTATTTTCGATACATTTGGACGTCACCCAGTCCCAGAGAACATTAGGGCTATGCAGGAAATGCCAGTTCCAAAAGGTCAAACGACGTTGCGCTCTTTTATTGGACTGATCAGTGATAATAGAGTATTCCTACCCTCCTTCCAACATTCTAGCGCCTCTCAATAGACTTTTGTTCATATATCATGAATGGATATAAGATTCAGAATGTGCGCCGCGTTCATTTAATTGATATTAATGCTGCGATCAGACCAACTACTCACTCAATGTGACCCTCATCTACCGATTACTGATTCTGCAGATGCGTCACAGCATGGTGTGGGAGCAGTCATTTTACACATTATTGCGGATGGTTCCCAGAAGACTAATATGCATGCATTGAAAAAACTGAAAAAAGGTAGAGAGTAGCTTCGTACAGATAGAAAGGGAAGCAATGGCCAGTGTATTTACAGTTCGACGGTTCCATAATGTGGCGAATGGCATGAAAATAGAGTTTGCAATGAATCGGTCATAGTAAGTTTTTGGTAACGTTTCGCTTCTGAACACAGAAGCTTCGTCAGACCAAGAGTGTCGATACGAACAATGTTGAGGTTTAAATGGCATTCTCTTGACCAATCCTGATTTCTCTAAGCTAGAGAGGGTGATCAAGATAATTGATCAACACCTCCTAATTGCTGTGTTCATCCCTAATTATTTATCAATTGCACAGGTCAGCGTCTGCTGACACTGCTTACGTAACCATGTGCGTATTATGTGTGATGTTCGTTAATCCTTATCCGCCAGATAGTTGAGATATCCGCCCCATCCACCTTGTTCACCGCATTCGCCCCAGCCTTTGTTATTTCAACAGCCTCGGCGTGAAGTCTTTCCCTATACGATTTCACACACCGTCTTATCACTTTCACGTTATCAAGATCTACGCAGTGTCCAGTGTCTAACACGTGTTCAGCTAGGGCAGAATCCCGAATCAGTGATTGATATTCACTGGGATTGCGGGGTCGCTTTCCCACTCGTTTCCTGTGTTCGTTTACCCTAGTGCAGAGTTCTCTAGACCTTTGTCCAATGTAAACACCAGCGCAACCCTTGCAGTTGATTTTGTAGATGCAGTTCGTCGCACAATCTAAAGGAGTCTTATCTTTGAGATGCATTAATACGGAGCGGAGAGTTCTACCTGCCTTATATGTAACTCTAATACCTGCGCTATTCAACATTCGACTTATTCCTTCGGAGGCGCTTTTGACATACGGTAAAGATACCGTAGCTCGCCAAACTTTTTCCGTCTTTTTGCGCGAGACAGTCCAAGAACGGAAGTGTCCCTTCCGTAGACTCGGTTTCTTTTGTGACCTGGATTTTTGGATTCAAACTATTGAGATAACTATGAAATGCTTCTAGTCTGTTTCGCTTTATGATGACGAATGTATCGTCGACATAGCGCCACCATATCTTTGGTTTTAACGCTTCGTTTCTCGAAGCTATCTATTCGAAGTGCTCCATGTACATATTCGCTAGCACTGGAGAAATGGGTGAGCCCATCGCTAAACCATCGTTTTGCTTGTATAGCTGTCCAATAAATAAGAAGTGGTTCATATTTAGACAAATTGCTACACCGTTGATGATTTGTGTACACTCAAGTTGGTACGATCCTTCAGGGTCATATCGGAGTTGAGTGATTTCCTCACTAATTCTAAAGCGCTTGTAGTGTCAACATTCGTGAACAAGGAGCTTACGTCAAAACTAACCATCATCTCATCCTCTTCAATTGTTACGGTACATAAGCGACGAACAAAAACAAACGAGTTCTTAATAAAAGAATTCGTGTTACCAACTAATGGTTTCAAAAGCTGAGCAAGGTGCTTAGCCAATTCGTGTGTTGGGGATCCAATGCCGTCTACAATGGGTCTTAAGGGGATGCCTGACTTATGTATCTTCGGAAGTCCATAGAACCTGGGTGTCTGAGCAGATTTTGGGTAGAGCATGAACCATAATCTCTGACCAATTTTTTCCTTAATTCCTCGCAGGTATCTTGAAACAACCCTCTTACGGTTATTCATAATGGTCGTAGCTCTAAGGTTGTCAATAAACTGATACGGAACTGCAAGGGTTGCGCTGGTGTTTACATTGGACAAACGTCTAGAGAACTCTGCACTAGGGTAAACGAACACAGGAAACGAGTGGGAAAGCGACCCCGCAATCCCAGTGAATATCAATCACTGATTCGGGATTCTGCCCTAGCTGAACACGTGTTAGACACTGGACACTGCGTAGATCTTGATAACGTGAAAGTGATAAGACGGGGTGTGAAATCTTATAGGGAAAGACTTCACGCCGAGGCTGTTGAAATAACAAAGGCTGGAGCGAATGCGTTGAACAAGGTGGATGGGGCGGATATCTCAACTATCTGGCGTTCGGTTTTGCAGCGGATAAGGATTAACGAACATCACACCTAATACGCACATGGTTACGTAAGCAGTGTCAGCAGACGCTGACCTGTGCAATCGATAAATAATTAGGGATGAACACAGCAATTAGGAGGTGTAGATCAATTATCTTGATCCCCCTGTCTAGCTTAGAGAAATCAGGATTGGCCAAGAGAATGCCATTTAAACCTCAACACTGTTCGTATCGACACCCTTGGTCTGACGAAGCTTCTGTGTTCAGAAGCGAAACGTTACCAAAAACTTACTATAACCGATTCACTGCAAACTCTATTTTCATGATTATGGACTCCCGATCGGTCTCGAATATATTCAAATAATTTGCTGACTTCAACGAGCCTCGAGTTCGCAAACTGGCCAGCGAGGTGGTACGAACAGCCGAGACGGAAGCGAAATGGTATAATCATCGCATCTACAACTTGAGATGCCAGCAGAATAGAATCATACCAAGGGACTTGGTGGTCAAACCTCCGGATGATTCTCGCAATTCTCGGAAGGCTGCCGAAAACGCATCCAAAGTGTTCTTAAAACAAAGGATCCACAGGACCAATGAACACCTGACAAACGCGCGATCGAAAGCCTCCAGTTTGAAGTCCGAATTGCGACATGTGTTATCTGAAGTGGATTTCTGCAACATTTGTGGAAAACACGCCAAGGTTTTGGCCGCACAGACCGAGCACATAAAAGAAAGACAAGTACGTAAGTTCAGCACTTTATTAACTTCAAAAGATAAATGTACCTCTGCTAGTTCTTTTGATGACAGGGCTCGACAATATTCTAAAGTATTTAATTTATCAGATAGGCCGCTATCGCAAACCGAACAAAGATTGTTGGAAATGGGCTTAAACTTCTCGTTAAGTAAAAAATTCTTAAAAGCTGAGGATGTTATTCCTTGCGTAGAATCCGCCCTCAACCAGCTACCTGAAAATCAGACAGATGCACTACGAAACGGTATATCTAGTATCATCAAAAAACAACAACCAGAAAGGATGAACCTTACGCGAGATGAACAACAAGCACTTCTTAAATTGCGAAAAGAAGAGGAAATATTGATCACTGAAAATTCGTGTACTCGAATAAAGCCATTTTTCTTCTTCTCTTCTACATCTTTACTGAGGCAGATAAACGCAAAGCAACTGTGATTCTTTCTAAAAGTGATCATAGAGATAAGGCAGAGTCACACCTTGCTGAAGGTCCGTATCAGTTTATTGACAACCTTAGAGCTAAGACCATTATGAATAACCGTAAGAGGGTTGTTTCAAGATACCTGCGAGGAATTAAGGAAAACCTTGGTCAAAGATTATGGTTCATGCTCTACCCAAAATCTGCTCAGACACCCAGGTTCTATGGACTTCCGAAGATACATAAGTCAGGCATCCCCTTAAGACCCATTGTAGACGGCATTGGATCCCCAACACACGAATTGGCTAAGCACCTTGCTCAGCTTTTGAAACCATTAGTTGGTAACACGAATTCTTTTATTAAGAACTCGTTTGATTTTGTTCGTCGCTTAAGTACCGTAACAATTGGGAGGATGAGATGATGGTTAGTTTTGACGTAAGCTCCTTGTTCACGAATGTTGACACTACAAGCGCTTTAGAATTAGTGAGGAAATCACTCAACTCCGATATGACCTGAAGGATCGTACCAACTTGAGTGTACAACAAATCATCAACGGTGTAGCAATTTGTCTAAATATGAACCACTTCTTATTTAATGGACAGCTATACAAGCAAAACGATGGTTTAGCGATGGGCTCACCCATTTCTCCAGTGCTAGCGAATATGTACATGGAGCACTTCGAAGAGATAGCTTTGAGAAACGAAGCGTTAAAACCAAAGATATGGTGGCGCTATGTCGACGATACATTCGTCATCATAAAGCGAAACAGACTAGAAGCATTTCATAGTTATCTCAATAGTTTGAATCCAAAAATCCAGGTCACAAAAGAAACCGAGTCTACGGAAGGGACACTTCCGTTCTTGGACTGTCTCGCGCAAAAAGACAACGGCAAGATAAGAACAACGGTATATCGTAAGCCTATCGACACGGATGCCATTTTGAGATTCACATCTGCGCACCCTAAAAGGGTATTTCAGTCCATAGCAAAATCGCTATTCTACAAGGTTGACCGCCTTTGCAGCGATGATGCAGATAAGAGACGAGCTCATGAAGAAGTCAGTCGCCGACTTGCAAATCATGGTTACCCCAAGAGCTTAATTAAGCGCCAGTTGAACCGAGTTAAACATCCGCAACCGAAGACGGAAAAAGTTTGGCGAGCTACGGTATCTCTACCGTATGTCAAAAGCGCCTCCGAAGGAATAAGTCGAATGTTGAATAGCGCAGGTATTAGAGTTACATATAAGGCAGGTAGAACTCTCCGCTCCGTATTAATGCATCTCAAAGATAAGACTCCTTTAGGTTGTGCGACGAACTGCATCTACAAAATCAACTGCAAGGGTTGCGCTGGTGTTTACATTGGACAAACGTCTAGAGAACTCTGCACTAGGGTAAACGAACACAGGAAACGAGTGGGAAAGCGACCCCGCAATCCCAGTGAATATCAATCACTGATTCGGGATTCTGCCCTAGCTGAACACGTGTTAGACACTGGACACAGCGTAGATCTTGATAACGTGAAAGTGATAAGACGGGGTGTGAAATCTTATAGGGAAAGACTTCACGCCGAGGCTGTTGAAATAACAAAGGCTGGGGCGAATGCGGTGAACAAGGTGGATGGGGCGGATATCTCAACTATCTGGCGTTCGGTTTTGCAGCGGATAAGGATTAACGAACATCACACCTAATACGCACATGGTTACGTAAGCAGTGTCAGCAGACGCTGACCTGTGCAATTAATAAATAATTAGGGATGAACACAGCAATTAGGAGGGGTTGATCAATTATCTTGATCTCGCCTGTCTAGCTTAGAGAAATCAGGATTGGTCAAGAGAATGCCATTTAAACCTCAACACTGTTCGTATCGACACCCTTGGTCTGACGAAGCTTCTGTGTTCAGAAGCGAAACGTTACCAAAAACTTACTATAACCGATTCACTGCAAACTCTATTTTCATGATTATGGACTCCCGATCGGTCTCGAATATATTCAAATACTGTGGCGAATGGCAGTTTGCAGGTTATTGCCCATTCAAGTAACACCGATGCCAGAGGTGCAACAGAAAGGGGCTTAATGAAAATTACTGCACAGCAAACTATTTCGAGAAAACTGTGTTCAAATATTCCTATCAGTCTCATCCCGTCTACGCTACCTCCAAAAACCCCAGATCATGGAAATTCAGCGTAAGAATTACACACTGGACGTTTGGACATTAGACTTCCGATTAAAGTTCCATTCCGTTATTGTTCTGTTTTACTGGCGGTTGGGTTAAGGACTACGCATAGATTGATAGTACGCAACAACAGTATATGCTGCAATGTCAACGATACGTCTATTATAACATATAAAATCCTTCACGGACGACGCTTTACCCTCTGAAGTGATAACAAACAGGTGCTCGCTGATTTTAGTTCAGAAACAGGAATACTAACACATTCGGCAAGACGACTGCAAAGATGGGCAATCACACTTCTCAGGTATGACTTCGATATAAGGTATCGACGGAGCGAACAGATCAGTCAAGCAGATGCTCTTACCCGATTTATTTTAAACACTAAGATTCCGAAAGAAGACTTCTATATTGCTGACGTAGCAGAGCAAACACTCGGTCGCCAATTATTAAGAGGGAAACGAGATCAATTGTCTGAAGAGCCATCGAATACACACAAACGAAATGTCCACACAAAAATCGGAAGGTTTCATTATTGTCCCTCTAGAGACGAGAATGGTCCCTTTTTATCATTAATGATTGACTCATGTACACTAACCGTGTGATAATCCCCTCTTCTCTCGTTTTTGATTTATCAGACAACACCATCTGAGACACCCCAGAAACGGTCGATTTAAAGCAATGGCAATATCTCATGTGTTCTGCCTGGGCAACGACAAAGATTTCGAACATGTGGTTCGTTCTTGCTCTTGGTGCCATCAAGCTGCAAAATCTTCCCCTCGTCAACAACCAATTCCATGGCCGCCCAAAACACAACGCTGGGAACGAGTCCCATTGGATTTTGCCGGTTAAATCGATAATGTGTCATATCTCTCTGTGGTTGACGCTCATTCAAAATGGTCGGAAATTACTCCTGTGAAATCGCAAACTGCAACCGCTACCATTATTCCTGACAACGGTTTGCAATACTCCTCCGCCCGTTAAGAACAGTTCTGTAGAGCACAAAATATTAATATTCTCCGGATTCCTCGTTCCAACCACAGAAACCAGCGAAACATTACATCAAGTTAAGCTCATGAGAGGCGAGAGAATTCGCCAACCGGCATCGAGGTCACAGGCTGGCCCTAGGAGGACAACGTACTAAACGTTTACGAGGGGAAATGTTGGGTGGTACGACCTCACCCAAGACGCGTGCGACCTAGTTAATTTCCTTATCAGAACAGTGCGTTTGCATACTGTGGCATGTTGTAACCCTACGCTCAAATGTCCTTATCCGACCATGCGTTGTCATACTCTGCACGGTCTACTTTGCTGCCTACTTCGCACACCCTGTTCTGGTCTTTATATAATAAGGTCCTGAGAACCTGTGCCAACAATCCCGCCATGGTCATTTCATTACCATCCTGGGTTGTTCTGTTCAATGTCTCAGAGGGATTGGTCTCTCGTACTATCTAGTTGATCACCTGGCACAACTGTCTCTAGAATCCAGTACAGAACAATTTTACTGTGCATTCAAAACATTTTCAAATGTTGGTGGATTCCCAGTAAATCGGAATCATTTAGCAACCGTTCCATCCGTGTGTCGTTTTTGTAGACCACAGTGTCATAAATTAAGTCAGTTAACCATGAAAACAAAGTTTGCAATGAATCGGTTATAGTAAATTTTTGGTAACATTTCGCTTCTGAACACAAAAGCTTCGTCAGTCCAAGGTGTTGGTACGAACATTGTTCAGCTTTAAATGGCATTCTCTTGACCAATCCTGAGTTCTCTAAGCTAGACAGGGGAGATCAAGATAATTGATCACACCCCTGCTGTGTTCATCCCTAGTTGTTTATTAATTGCAAAGGTCAGCGTCAGCCGACACGGCGTGAAGTCTTTCCCTATAAGATTTCACACCCCGTCTTATCACTTTCACGCTATTAAGATCTACGCTGTTTCAAGAGAATGCCATTTAAAGCTGAACACTGTTCGTACCAACACCCTTGGTCTGATGAAGGTTCTGTGTTTCACCAAACACTTACTATAACCGATTTATTGCATACTTTATTTCGATGATTATGGACTCGCGATTGGTCTCGAATATTTTTCAATACTTTTATAAGTCAGCAATGTAATGGAAAATGTTTATGCAAGATCGAAGAATCATAATCATGAAAAAAAAGTTTGTAATCAATCTGTGAGAGTAGTTCATGGGTAACGTTTCGTTCTGACACAGAAGCTTCGTCAGACCAAGGGTATCAGTACGAACCGGGATCATACGCTTGTTAAGAACTGCACAGTGCATTGTGGGTTCTGCGCTCGTTAAGAAGAACAGGCGCGTTCAATATTAACTGACGCACCACCACCCCTACGTGCCGTATAATCCCTTAATTGTTCCAGTCTTGGCAGGTGTGAATGACATCTGCTGACAGATTAGCGCGATTGCGTAATCGGTGCGCACACTAGGAGTTACGCCCGTTAATGTTTATCCGCTGCAGGACCGGACGCCAGATTGTGGAGATATCAGCCCCATCCACCTAATTGACAGCATTCTTACCAGCCTTTGTTATCTCAACCGCCTCAGCGTGAAGTCGTTCCATGTATGGTTTTATTCCCCGCCTTATCACTTCTACGTTATCAAGATCTACGCTGTGACCGGTGTCCAACACATGTTCAGCTAGTGTTGAATCTCTTATCAGTGTTTGATATTCACTGGAATTACGTGGCTGCTTACCGATTCGATTTTTGTGTTCACTTATCCTAGTACTGAGTTCTCTGGATGTTTGTCCGATATATACTCCCGAGCAACCCTTACAGTTGATTTTATATACGCAATTCGTCGCGCAGCCTGAAAGTGTTTTATCCTTGAGATGCGTTAATAAGGAACGGAGCGTTCTACCCCTTTTATACGTTACTCGTATACCTGCGTTATTCAAGATTCGACTTATCCCTTATTACGCTTCCTTAACGTAAGCTATAGAAACTGTTGCACGCCAAACTTTTTCCGTTTTGAGTGCTGGGTATTTAACCCGTTTCACTTGGCGTTTAATTAGGCTCTTAAGTTAACCATGATCAGCAAGTCGACGACTAACTTTTTGATGGGCTCGCTTTTTATCGGTGGCATCGCTGCACAAGCGTTCAACTTTGTAGAGCAGCGATTTTGCAACTGAATTAAAAACTTTTTGGGGGTGCGCTGATGAATACCTCAAGATCGCATCTGTGTCGATTGGCTTACGATAGACCGTAGTGCTTATTTTACCATTCTGCTTTCGCGCGAGACAGTCCAAGAATGGAAGTGTCCCTTCTGTCGATTCAATCTCCTTTGTAACTTGGATTTTGGGATCCGGGTTGTTAAGGTAACTATGGAATGCTTCCAACCTGTCACGTTTATATGATGACGAATGTATTATCGACATAACGCCACCATATCTTTGGTCGAAAAGCTACATTTTTTAGAGCTAACTTTTCAAAATGCTACAAGTACGTATCCGCTAACACTGGGGAAATAGGTGAACCCATCGCTTAACCTTCCTTTTGCTTATATAACTGTCCATTAAACAAGAAGTGGTTCATATTCAGACAAATCGCTATACCGTTAACGATTTGCTGTACACTCAAGTTTGTACGATCTGCCAATGTCGCGTTTGAATGAAGTGCATTTTTTGTTAATTCTATAGCGCTAGTTGTGTCCACGTTAATGAACAGGGCGCCTACATCGAAGCTAACCATCATTTCATCCTCGTCGAGCGTTATTGTACTCAAACGACGAACGAAATCAGAAGAGTTCTTAATGAAAGAATCCCTGTTCCCGACTAGCGGTTTCAACAAATGAGCGAGATGCTTCGCTAATTCGTGTGTTGGGGATCCAATGCCATCCACGATAGGTCGCAGAGGGACGCCAACCTTATGTATATTCGGGAGCCCGTAGAACCTAGGGGTCTGAGCAGATTTCGGGTATAGCCTGAACCATAATCCTTTACCTAGTTCCTCCTTGATTCCACGCAAGTATCTCGAACTCACCCACTTACGGTTATTCATAATCGACGTGGTTCTCCTGCTGTCAATAACTTCATAAGGACCTTTCGCAAGGTGTGGTTCAACCTTATTTCTTTAATCACTTTTTGAGGGTATCACCGTGGCCTTGCCTTTGTCGGCTCTAGTGATCACTATTCCCTCTTCTTTCCGCGGATTAAGAAGTACTCGCTGTTCATCTTGCGTAAGGTTACACCTTTCTGGCTGTTGTTTCTTAATAACACTGGCTATACACTTGCGTAATGCGTCTGCCTGTGTTTCCGGTAGCTGAGTTAAGGTAGATTCTACACATGGAATGATATCTTCAGGTTTTAAAACTTTTGTACTTAGTGAGAAGTTTAAACCTTTTTCCAACAATCGTTGTTCGGTCTGCGAGAGCGGCCTATCTGATAAGTTAATTACTTTAGAATATTGTTTAGCACTGTTATCAAAAGAACTAGTAGAATTACATTTATCCTTAGATGTTAAAAGAGTGGCGAACTTACGTTTCTGTTTCTCTCTAATTTGCTCCGTCTGTGTGGCCAAGACCTCGGCGTGTTTTCCACAGATTTTGCAGAAATCCACATCAGATAACTCCGCTCGCAATTCGGACTTCAACCTGGAAGCTTTCGAACGCGCGTGTGTCAGGTTTTCGTTGGCCCTGTGAATCCTTTGTTTTGGAAAAACTTTGGATGCGGT
The DNA here is from genome assembly GCA_013407085.1 of Atriophallophorus winterbourni. Taxonomy (NCBI): domain Eukaryota; kingdom Metazoa; phylum Platyhelminthes; class Trematoda; order Plagiorchiida; family Microphallidae; genus Atriophallophorus; species Atriophallophorus winterbourni. The sequence goes on from JACCGJ010007497.1 coordinate 22,544, forward strand.
TTCGGCAGCCTTCCTTGAATTGCGTGAATTATCTGGGGATGTGACCACCAGATCCCTTGGTATGACTTTGTCCTGTTGACATCTCAGGTTGAAGACGCGATGATTCGTCCATCTGGCTTCTACTTGAGCTGTTCGTACCAACTCACTGGCCAATTTGCGAACTCGTGGTTCGTAAGAGTCAGCAATGTAATGGAAAATGTTTGTGACAGATCGGGGAATCATAATCATGACAAAATAAAGTTTGTAATGAATCTGTGAGAGTAGTTTATGGGTAACGTTTCGCTTCTGACACAGAAGCTTCTGCAGACCAAATATGTCAGTACGAACAGGGATCAAGCTTAAATTGCATTCACCTGACCAATCATACGCTGGTTAAGAACTGCACAGTCCATTGTGGGTTCTGCGCTCGTTAAGAAGGACAGGCGCGTTCAATATCAACTGACGCACCACCACCCCTACGTGCCGTATAATCCCTTAATTGTTTTAGTCTTGGCAGGTGTGAATGACATCTGCTGACAGATTAGCGCGATTGCGTATTCGGTGCGCACACTAGGGGTTACGCACGTTAATGTTTATCCGCTGCAGGACCGGACGCCAGATTGTGGAGATATCAGCCCCATCCACCTTATTAACAGCATTCTTACCAGCCTTTGTTATCTCAACCGCCTCAGCGTGAAGTCGTTCCATGTATGGTTTTATTCCCCGCCTTATCACTTCTACGTTATCAAGATCTACGCTGTGACCGGTGTCCAGCACATGTTCAGCTAGTGCTGAATCTCTTATCAGTGTTTGATATTCACTGGAATTGCGTGGCTGCTTACCGATTCGATTTTTGTGTTCACTTATCCTAGTACTGAGTTCTCTGGATGTTTTTCCGATATATACTCCCGAGCAACCCTTACAGTTGATTTTATATACGCAATTCGTCGCGCAGCCTGAAGGTGTTTTATCCTTGAGATGCGTTAATAAGGAACGGAGCGTTCTACCCCTTTTATACGTTACTCGTATACCTGCGTTATTCAAGATTCGACTTATCCCTTATTACGCTTCCTTAACGTAAGCTATAGAAACTGTTGCACGCCAAACTTTTTCCGTTTTGAGTGCTGGGTATTTAACCCGTTTCACTTGGCGTTTAATTAGGCTCTTAAGTTAACCATGATCAGCAAGTCGACGACTAACTTTTTGATGGGTTCGCTCTTTATCGGTGGCATCGCTGCACAAGCGTTCAACTTTGTAGAGCAGCGATTTTGCAACTGAATTAAATACTTGTTGGGGGTGCGCTGATGAGTACCTCAAGACCGCATCTGTGTCGATTGGCTTACGATAGACCGTAGTGCTTATTTTACCATTCTGCTTTCGCGCGAGACAGTCCAAGAATGGAAGTGTCCCTTCTGTCGATTCAATCTCCTTTGTAACTTGGATTTTGGGATCCGGGTTGTTAAGGTAACTATGGAATGCTTCCAACCTGTCACGTTCATATGATGACGAATGTATCATCGACATAACGCTTACGATAGACCGTAGTGCTTATCTTACCATTCTGCTCTCGCGCGAGACAGTCCAAAAATCTTTTATAAGTCAGTTAACATTGAGGGGCAATGTCCCTAATGTCCTGAGCTAATTTCTGTAATTTCGCGCTGTTCTCATTATTCCGGAGTTTTCGGAACGTATCGCACGCGATGAGCGATGCGTACCAATATTTACGCATTAATTGAACTCAGGGTGAAATATCTGACGCAAACACTTTGGTTGCGTAACCAACAGTCATTCGAAGTTGAAACAGTATCCCTTCTGCGTTGTCGTAAATAGAAGTCCATACTCATAGCGACATCGAATCCGCTAAGCATACGTAGCCCTCTTAAAAGAAACACCCAGAGTATTATCGTTGCGCGATCCACAAACGAATGATGGGTTAGCTAAAATCGATAGTATTTGTGCAGTTATCTCTTGTTTTCTCTCACAGGGTTAGCGCACTGTATCGGGTCAATGCTCAAGTGCAATGAAAGTCTAGTTTGAAATTATGGTGAGATTAATTCGAAGTCTGCCATTGAAACTATATTTGAAAACATAGATTGATGAGTACATTCATTTCTAGACGGTAACGTCGATCAGAAATAATCATATTATCGAGTAAACACTCATTGACAATCGCATTACTTTGTTTACAGTAGTCGATGAAATCCGGGGCTTTTCAATACAGTTTCCTGTGTAACAGGTGCCGTTCAAACTAAAGGAACAGCTCGTGCAATAAATGTAGACAACGATGCCGTTGCACTTGTCAGAAAGAAGGTTTACCTTCCATTAGATGAACCGCCTTCATGGACTTGTTGCACCATACACCCGAAGCAAAGTGGGTTTGAGGATCCAGTCACTCGAATTCACTCCTATCACAGATTATTAGGAGAAGTTACGCCGAGCCACACAGGACAACGCTCGTAGAACAGGAGCTGGACTTGGTTGACAGAGGCCATATGAGTAGCGCGTCGTTAGAGAATTTACGGAAATGAGAGCATATTCGCAAAACCACTCTTTCTATGAACAACCATGAAATCAGCGAATTAGTATCAACCGTTTAAAATGGGATGGTAAACGCTAGTAGTTCAAGTAGTGACAGGAAACCCATCGTTATACTAGTGCATTTCTTGCACGTAAGCTGGTTTAATTGACTAATTATTCGAGCATTGTCATCCTTCGCACTTCAAACACGTCATTACTATCGATTGGAACATTCTACTTCGACACCACTGTGCTTGTTGGTCAACCCACATTTAGCAGTGCTGAGTATGAATTTGTCAAGTAATAGAAAAAAGTCGTTATGCGCATAAGAAACGTACATAATCGCAAATAGAAGCAAAACACTCTCAGTGTACCGTAAACCACTCGTGGTGTATCATTGTGCCAGTTTGTGCGTAAGAAGCCACATTTTGTATTCTGTTTTTCAATAATCAATGACGGTCGGAAAAATCATGCACTCACTGTTTAAAACAGGTTTAAGTTTAAAAAAGAAATCACACACTCTTCTTGAGATAAAAACAAAGTTTCAGCGATACTTTGAATGAAAACGTGTTCCGAGGTCAATCTTCACGGTGATTAATACATGGTGACAATAACAACCGGTGCACTGAACTAAAGTTGCTAATATTCACTTCATCGTGATCTAGGTGACCGGTGCTCTCTTGAATCGATTTACCGCTAAAATGAACAACACACGATCAATACATTGAATGATGATTGTGCTAAATCGTGCATCACATATTCAACACGAATCCGCTTAAACGTGAACGAAGGATTTCGGCATATGCATTGAAAGATTTAACTAATATTTGTTAAAATTTATTTTTTGGGTAAACTGTTTTTTTCTGTCAGTTGTACGTCGATATTATTTATATGTGGCGAACGAGAAACGTCGTTTCTCGATGGGTAGAGGATACTGTGATGATACTCTCAACTGAGTGAATTTTCAATTGGTTTTTGTTTGTCAAATTTTAATTGTTAGTGATATAATGTTCCTCATTAGTATGCATTTGAATCACACAAACCCCGCAACCGTAACGGGGTGTTTGCACACGTCAGTGGGATATACGCACAAATCTTAATTACAATTAGTCCACTGTTTTGACATGTGGATCTTGATTATACTGTACCTACATGATCGTGCCTTGTGTGTGTGATGGAAATGTATGCAAATGAGTATGTTTGTTCAATATTATGGGTTGATCTCCATATACCTGCGTTTTCGCTCATGCGATCTACCTGATGTTCGCACCAACCCTATCCAACAGTTGCATACAAGATAATTTTTATGCATTGTTCAATGATTATAAACGTTTGACAATCTTAAACTTGTGTAAATTCTGCATCCCCATTCCGGAGTAACGCAGCACTTGGAGTAAATTTGACAATTTTGAATGGATTATAAAACAACATTCGAATATGAAGAACTGTTGTCTGCGTGAATACGGAAGACGTTTACCATTCTAATTGCTATTTCACTTTGATAAACGCCTAATAATTTCGAGATTTATCAGGACGAGATGCTTGACTCATCTAGGCTTCGACATTTGCAATTTTGTTTGCTTAAAATCTTGTGTTAGCGTGTATAGATGCGTTTTTCATTTTGCACTTGTGATAAGTGAAAGCGATTACGTTCTGCAAGACCAACAGTATGTCTTTTCGTCTTCGTTTAATTATATAAACACAAATTTGTTCGTAATATATTAAACCTGGAGTCACTTGTATTACTCGGAGGTAACTGCTATACAAACAAATCGATGCAGTCAAACAATAAGTGACGACAACTGTGAACTGCAAACTGTGAACATTCAAGGTAAATGTTCTATAACTATCGCATCGCCATTGAGAGCTGTGTACCGTGACTAACAAAAATCGCCAAGTGATTATCACACAATTTCAATGGCGACTCATCTGCCACAGATCATCCGTCAAATGATTGTAATGAAGATAGCGGTTAGAGTATCAACTGAAAACCATTATATTTGATGTTTCAACAATACAACTGGAGACCAAGCGGTTGAACCTAAAGCAAACCAACGGACCACCAAACTAGGAGATCCTTTGATCGGCACATTTGAGAAAAATAAAAACTGATTGGTCGGGAATAACACGAAGACCACACGTCTAGTACAAGGCAACAGAGTAAAGCACCCTGAGTTCTAGTAGCACGATTGATAAAATGATTAGTTCGAACTTCCTATCCTTTGACTCAAGTCGAACCAAAGTCAAGCGGAAGATTGTGTTATTAACAATTATTCGAATTCTATGAGGTTGGATTATCAAAAAGTAATTTCTACCGTGATACCCAACAACTTCTGGCAGTCATATGCATAATTAAAGTGCAATTGTAAACCTTTTTATCCCGGATGCTAAACCTATGCACTGCAATGCAGAACAAACGTCAGTTGGCGGCTAAAACTGTGGTGATCTGATGTCGACTGTGTCGTTCCAATGCACTCATCACAGAAACATGAACTTGCAATGTGTTGGAAAGGTTCTGTGTCCGAACGCGGAAATGTATCCATGATAAATAAACTTTATAACGAAAAGCATAGGGCAATTGGTCAAACCATACATGAAAGGTTTTCCAGATGAGTCGTTTGATTGAATAAAAAGGGTGGGAATCCGTTACAATGGGTTGATAGAATGCAACGACAGTCTCTTATGCAATATCGACGATAAATCCATTATAACAAATTAATTCGTTCACGGCCGGCTATTCACCCTCTTACATGGCCACAAACGATTACTCGCTGTTTTTCGTTTAAAAACAAGAATACCCGCACATTCGGCAAGTCGACTGCAAAGATGGGCAATCACACATCTCAGGTATGAATTCGATATACAATATCGAGGAAAAGAACATCTCAGCCAAGCAGATTCCCTTTACCGACTTATTTCAAACCCCAAGATTCCGGAATAAGAATTTGTAATTACTAACACAGCTGAGCAAAAACAATTCAATCTGAGGCACCCCGGAAAAGGTCTAATGAAACCATTATCAAGATCTCACTTGTGGTGTAACTGGGCATCGACAAAGATTTCGAACATGTGGTTCATTCATGCTCTGGGTGCCAACAAACTGCGAAATCTTCCCTCTCGTAAACAACTAGTTCCATGGCCGCCCACAATCAAACCCTGAGATTGAGTGCACTGTGATTTTCCCGTGCCAATCGATAATGAACCCAGTCTCATTGTGGTTGACGCCCATTCAAAATGGCCACAAATTACTCTTGTTAACCTGCAAATTCTAAACGTAGCATCAATGCACTGCAGAAAAACTTCAGTTAACATGGCTTACCAAACACTATAGTTTGCGACAACTGTTCGCAATTCTTCCTAACCCCTTTTAAACAGTTCTGTAGAGCGCATAATATTAATCACCTCCTGTCTCTTCCCTGCCACCCCCAATCCAACAGTCAAGCAGAACACATGGTTGACACATTCAAACGTGCACTCTTAAAGGCGAGTAGGGTGGGGACCACAATGAAAGTGCTTCAACGTTTTATGCACCGCATCTAGGTTGCCTAACAAGCAGTCGCCAGTAGAATTTCTCATAGGGCGTATACTGCGTATAATTCTAACTAGTATGTTACCAACTCAAACCCGATACCAAGAATAACGTTCTGTGAAAAACAGTTATACACTAAGTAATGGGACCTATGTTTGGGTTCGTGATCATTGCTTGAACAGGAATCATTTATTTTACGGACGGAATCATTTGGATTCCCCGTTCAAACCACAGAAACCATCGAAACATAACATCCCGTTAACCTATGGAGAGGCGAGAGAATTCGAAAAACACCACCCGGGTTACAGGTAGGAGGACGACATACAAGTGTTTTGAGCCGGGAGATGTTGGGTTCGGTGACTCATTATACTAGTGTATTTCTTGTACGTAAGCTAATTAATTTGATATATAATTCGAGCATTGACATCCTTCGCACATAAGCAGGTCATTACTGTTGATTTGAACACTCGACTTTGACCCACTGTGTTGGTCGGTCGACCAACGTTTGGCTGTGGCGCGTGTATATTTGTTGGGTAATAGGAAGAATGCGTTATGAGCATATGAAACGTAAAAAAATCGCAAATTGAAGCAAAGCATTGCCAGTGTACTGTAAATCACTAGTAGTGTATTATTGTGCCAGTCTGTACGTAAGAAGCCACATTTTGTATTCTTTTTTTGCATAATCAACGACTGTCAGAGAAATCATGCACTCACTGTTTAAAACAACTCTGCCAACTGCCGGTCCCAAGCCCGGGTGAAAAAGGAGGAGGGTTGGCGTGGGGCTAGCAACCCCACCCCGTAAAAGACAACGCTGCTACAGAAACTGCAACAACAAAAAACTGCACAAAAGCTGCCTGGAAGGGAGGACTCCTCTTCAGTGGGGCTCATGACGCGTGCTGGTAAAAGCCTTCGGGAAGCCAACTCGCCGATAAGTCTTCTCACGACCAAGGCAAAGACCAGGATAGGGACCTGGAACATCAGAACCCTATATGAGAGCGGGAAATTAGCACAGGTAGCCAAAGAGATGGAAAGTTACAAAATCAAAGTTCTGGGCCTATGTGAGACTCGATGGAATGGGAGCGGTCGGAACAGACTATCTTCAGGGGAAACCATCATCTATTCCGGACATGAAGATATGAATCATGGCCACACTCAAGGAGTGGCAATAATGTTAGCGCCAGAGGCTACAAGAGCGCTAATGGCATGGGAACCTGTCTCACCCAGACTTATGGCAGCCAGGTTCAACTCCAAGGGAAGGACGATCACCATCATCCAGTGTTATGCGCCAACGAACACAGCCCAAGAAGAGGAGAAGGAAGATTTCTACAACTCTTTACAGGCCCTTTTAGACCGGACTCCGCGCAGAGACATGAAGATCCTCATGGGCGACTTGAACGCTAAGGTCGGTGATGACAACACAGGCAGGGAACTCATCATGGGCAGACACGGCGTTTGTACCTGCAACGAGAACGGAGAGCTGTTCACAGACTTTTGTTCGTTCAATGACTTAGTAATAGGTGGCACCATTTACCCTCACAAAAGGATCCACAAGACTACTTGGACTTCACCCGATGGGAAGACGGAAAATCAGATAGATCACTTCACCATAGACAGAAAGTGGAGGCGTAGTGTGCTGGACGTCAGAGTGAGGCGCGGCGCCGATGCAGCCTCCGACCATCACCTGCTGGTTGCAACAATGCGGACCAAGCTGAAGTCCTTCAACGATCCGTCAGGAAGAGCGTACCACAAGTTCAACACACAGTACTTGATGGACAAAAAGAAATCAGAAGAGTTCAACTGTGAAGTCAGGAATAGGTTCGAGGCGCTGTCGGAGGTGGCCGACGAAACAATAGAAAATCACTGGGCAGGAATACGAAAGACCTGGCAGGATGCGTGCACTAAAGTTCTGGGGAAGAAAGAGAGGGAACAGAAGGAATGGCTGACGAAGGGTACCTGGGAGAAGATTAAGAAGAGGAGGGATCTGAAGATGGAAATTAGCAGATGCGGTGACCTGCAACAGAAGGCAGACCTCAAAGCACAATATTGGGAGACAAACCGGGAAGTGAAGAAGGGTGCTAGACAGTACAAAAGGAAATTCATACACAACATAACAGAGGAGGCAGAGCTAGCGGCAAAGCAGAATAACATGAAGAGGGTATATGAAATCACCCGAGCCTTGTCAGGGAAGAGTTCCAAACCGAGCAAACCAGTCAAGGACAAAAATGGAAGAACCATGACAAGCGAGGAGGGGCAAAGAAAAAGATGGGTGGAACATTTTGAAGAAATTCTAAACAGACCACCTCCGCAAACATCTCCTGATATATCACCAGCAAAAGAATCCCTATGCATTAACATCAACACCCCAACAATTGCAGAAATCATCAGTGCCATCAAGTCCTTGAAGAATGGTAAGGCACCAGGCCCTGACGGCATCCCCTCAGAAGCTCTAAAGGCAGACGCGACAGCGGCAGCGGAGATGTTACACCCCTTCCTGGTGAAGTTATGGGAACAGGAGAGAGTTCCGGCTGACTGAAAGCTCGGGCATTTGGTAAAGCTCCCCAAGAAAGGCGACCTTTCCCAATGCGGCAACTGGCGAGGAATCATGTTGCTGTCCATCCCCAGCAAAGTACTGACCAGAATCATCTTGGAGAGATTGAAAGAGGCGTTAGACAAGAAACTTAGAACAGAACAGGCGGGGTTTAGGCAAGATAGGACATGCATAGATCATATCGCCACTCTGCGTATTATCATCGAGCAATCCATCGAATGGCAGTCTCCTTTGTACGCGATCTTCGTCGACTTCGAAAAAGCGTTTGACAGCGTCGACAGGGAGACAACATGGAAGCTAATGTAACACTACGGAATCCCGCAAAAGCTGATAAACATCATCCAACAGCTCTACGAGGACTCATCATGCCAGATCATCCACAACGGAAAGCTGACTGACCCCTTCCCAGTGAAGACTGGAGTGAGGCAAGGTTGCATGCTCTCGCCGATAATTTTCTTGATCGTCATAGACTGGATTATGAGAAGAACCACAGAGGGCAGCAACACCGGCATCCAGTGGACCCCCACCAAACATCTCGAAGACCTTGACTTTGCGGATGACATCGGCCTCCTGTCTCACAAGCAACAGCATGCACAGTCTAAGCTAACGCGCCTAGCAGAAGAGGCAGAGAAGACGGGCCTGAAAATCAACATAAAGAAAACCGAGGTGATGCGATTGAACAACCAACTACAGCAGCCACTGCATCTACAGGGGAAAGACGTGGTGGAGACTGACCGCTTGTTTACCTTGGAAGCGTGGTCAACATTGATGGTGGCACAGAAGACGACGTCAAGAGCCGAATCAGCAAAGCAAGGGTAGCGTTCAACACCCTGCGCCCCATCTGGAAATCTAAGGCCTTGTCCCAGCGCACCAAAGTCCGCATCTTTAACACCAACGTAAAAGCAGTCCTCCTCTACGGGTCCGAAACATGGCGGGTTACCCACAACATCACCAACAAGATACAAACATTTGTCAACAAGTGCGTGCGCCACATTCTTAACATCAGGTGGCCTGAGAAGATTTCAAACACAGACCTATGGCGTAGAACCAACCAGAACCCCGTTGATCAGGACATCAAGAAAAGAAAATGGGGGTGGATAGGTCACACACTCCGCGAACCAGCTGATAACGTCACCAGGCAAGCAATAGACTGGAATACACAAGGTAAAAGGAAAGTGGGACGACCCAAGCAATCGTGGAGAAGATCAGTCGTGAGTGAAGCGAAGGATGCCGGAATGACATGGACTCAGCTGAGGATAGCAGCCCAGGACAGAGTTCGCTGGCGTGGCGTTGTTGCAGCCCTATGCTCCAACAGGAGTTCACAGGAATAAGTCAAGTAAATCAAGTCACTGTTTAAAACAGGTTTAAGTTTAAAAAAGAAATCGCACACTCTTCTTGAGATAAAAACACAGATTCATCGAAACTTTGAATAAAAACACGGTAGTTTCACGAGGTCAATCTTTACGGTGATCAAAACATGGTGACCATAACTACCGGTGTACTGAACAAAAGTTGCTCATAATCTATTCATCGTGATCTAGTTGACCGGTGCGCTCAGAAATTGATTTAGCGCTAAAATTAACAACACACGATCACAAAATTGAAAGCTAATTGTGCTAAATCGTGCATCATATATTAAATACATATCCGCTTAATGGCGAAGGAAGGAAATCAGCATATTCAATAAATGGTTTAACTAATTTTTAATACAATTATTTTGGCGTGAATTATTTTTCGTGCCTGTCGATATTAATTATATATGCAAACGAGAAACGTCGTTTCTCTAGGGAGGGAAGTTACTGTGACGATTCTCTCAACTGAGTGAATTTTTAATTGGTTTGTCTACTTTCAATTCTCAGTGATATAATATTCCTCATTATGATGCATTTGAATCCCTCGTACCCCGCAACCGATTTGTGCTGTTTGCACACATCAGTAGGATACACGCACAAATCTTGGTTACAAATATTCCACTGTTTTTGGCTTATGGATCCTGGTTGTACTGTACCTAAATGATCCTGATTTGTGTGTGTGAAGGAAATGCATGCAAATGAGGATATTTGTTGAATATCATGTGTTTAACTCCATCTTCGTGTGTTCGGGCACATGTGAGTGAACAGGTTGTTCGCACAAACATTATCCAACATTGGCGCAAATCTGGTTTATCAACAAGATAATGTTTGTATGATGTTTTCAATGACTATAAACTTTTAACTGAGATAACTTGATTCAATGATTTATGGTTAACATGTTAATACTTTTACAAAAGCGCATGATTACGGTGTGAATGAAAATGTGACGAGTAGAGTATATTAAATGTAGGGCTCAGGAAGGATGTCCATCTGCGCAGTGACATCGATGTTCTTCGAAAGTAGGCCGTCTACACAAACTCGGATACGTCTGTTGCTGAGGTAATCTCTTATCAATTCGTATAGCCTTTTAACACTACCGTGTTTCTTTAGCTTGTTCAAGAGTAAATTATGATCAACTCTCTCAAACGCCTCAGAAATGTCCAGGTAGCACGCATGAATATAGCCACCCGCATCTACAATCCTCGTCCAATCCTCTAAGCTTGTCAGCAAATTTGTTAGACAAGAGCGGTTTCTGCGAAACGTTGGGCAACTTCCATAAGTTGGTTCGTTTCCAGATGTCTGACGGAATTAAAATTACTCTATTTAGTTTGTTATCTACCATAAGACTGCAACAACCTAGTTGTAATCTAAAAGTCAGAACATGCCAGTTGAATGCGCTATCGGGAGTCTGGTCCATCTTAAACATTTGTAAAGTCTGCACCCCAATTCCGGAGTAACACAGCACTTGGAGTAAATTGGACAATTTTGAATGGATTATAAAACAACAGTCGCTTATGAAGAACTGTTTTCTTTCTCTGGCGATGATACTTCGGTACTCCATCCGCGATATGTTCAAGATACGGCGGATGCTTCGCACATGGTAAGCTTTCAGCCTCCGTTCATGTCTCGCGTGGGTGGTCCATGTTTCACTATCGTACAGTAAAGCATTTAGTACGCACGCGTTGTGTATCACCATCTTTGTATTAACGGTCAGCTTGCGTTTACCCCAAACACGAGAGTTCGATCGGGACAAAATGACAGCTGCTCTGTCAATCCGCTTATAAATCTCCGTGTCTAGCGAGAGGTTATCCGCAATTGTTGAACCAAGATATGTGAAATGATGATTTGGTTCAAGCTGACAGTTAACAAAAGTGATGATTGGAGGTGATACAGTCACTTGATCAAGAACCTTCGTCTTGACCGATCATAAACCACTCTTGTGGAATCGTATGGTACACTAGGCCCTTCGACTTTATTCTTACAATAATGAAATAAAGCACGTACCAGGAAGAAACAATGTTGTAGCAGACTCCTTGAGACGACATCTTTACGAACCAGACAACTCAATCAACATTGTGAATTGCTACACCAACTTGACAAGTCATTCACATCTAGTAAGGAAATACGTGTCTTAACCACAAGAGATGCAGTACCTCCTCAAATGCAACGCATGTTATTATGGGGTTTGTCATATAAAGTGAGCTATAGCATTCGAGATTATTTTGATTGTCGGTTACAATTGAGTTTCCATGATGGCTGCAGACTTAAAGGCCCATGGATCGTTGTACTCACGATTTTATGACCAATCATACTAAAAGGTACATAATACCCACCCAAGGTGTTGTAAGTATAAAAGCCTTGGCTATAAGCTATTGCTAATGGCAGAGAATCGACAGTGATATCGACGAAGAAGTACGACCTTGTGATACGTGTTGATGGACAATGGTAGCTAGTGCATGCAGAATAGTGCGGTCCGATAAAAAACAATTGTTGCTTGAGCTGGTTGATACGTATTCCAAATTCCAATTACAACATGACAGGTGAGAGCACCGTTAACCACCTCAGTTCTATCTTTGCCATGTACTTACTTCCGAAGAACCTAGTGACGGACAATGGTCCCCAATTCACCAGCGTAGGCGTGAAAGTGTTTATGGAGTTTAATGTATGTAATCACCTTTCGACTTCACCTGTGTCAAACGGTCTTGCTGTACGTGTTGTTCAGTTAATCAAAACAACAGAATGGAAGCTTGCAACTCAAAATGCATAGGTTTCTGGTGGCCTGTTCCTGCACACTCCTTGAATCAATACGGGAAATGTCGGTAGAAATATTGTTTGTTAGCATATAGCGCACGCGTTTGGAACTTATTTTCCCCGATCAGCGTGCAGGAGCTAACCAACTTAAAGACTAGATATACGTAGACAGTACAAAAAACTGGAAAGGCGGGAGAATAAAATGATCTATATTAAACTACCTCATGCACGAACGTGGCAGCCAGGAGCCATCTTACAAAGAAAGACAGATGAAGCAACTGTTCACTTTCATAACTGACGAGCAATTTGAAGGCACATGGATGATATTACTTCGACATCATCTAAAGAGGTCATTGTTCTCGAATCAATGGAGACAGAGCTTTCACGAGATGAAATAACAAGTGAAACAGCGCATCCAGAAACCTCAGCTGAATTTACATCGATAGTCTTTATTTTCTCAACCTGTAAATAACGCTTCTTCTGTAGGGAATAGCAATACTCATTCACTTATCGCACAATCAATTTGTTACCATGGCTTTTAATTCCATGTAAAAACCGCTAACAGTTTGAAAGTGCGATGTATGTAAGCAGGAAATTATATTAGTTATTATTGCATCATTTTTTTGAACAAACGCCAATAATGCTGATTAGTGTGATACAAGTTATGTTGCCTATTGAGGAAAAAACAAGAAAGATATTTCGTAACATTTTCAGATTGTAATCTTGCTCAAAGCACTTACCTCCTTCGTAGAACAATTTCACTGTTAAAATATAAAGTATGTTTATTTTACCACTTTCACTCTGGCATTTTCGTTTGTACATACAAACGAGTTTACTTACGTTTGTCATCATAATCACCAAAAATTTCGACCGTAACATTTGTGCGGTAAACTTCGTTGATCAATTTATTCTTCAATTCACAAGCTTCCAGAACATTCTTGTCTTCCTCTATCTCCAATATGTATTCCTGCGCTATTAGTGAATCAGACAAATCCATTTGTGTTGGTTCTTCACGCTTGAGCAAATTGAACATTTGTAGGAATGGTTTATAAATTCAAAATGAGAACTTCATTCTTGGAGAAATAATATCATAAACTGTTCATTCAAACAATTTGCTTTATGATGAAGAATATCAGAAATCAACCTTTGAGCAGAACGCCGTGGGCTACAAATATTGCTGAAAATTGTTATGAAACCTCGTGGCACTGACCATACGATTTCAGAATATTTAGCTCTTGAACGCTCGCTTCAGACAAACTGTTTAACGCGTCAGCTGCAATCGGGGAAAGAACACATAATAAACACGCATGTTCAGTGTAGACCACGTCGCCAATCGGTCAGGTACTATTTATCGCTATAAGCGTTAAGGTAGAGTATGATCCTTTTGCGTCGATGTATTTAGTCATTAGCAATGCTGTGGAGCATGGCCGAAATCAACCACCAGTAATATCAATACGACATTTCAGCCTCACTTATTGATCAAGCTGCGAAATGAGGGTCGATATGTCACGTTCAGTTCAACATTAATGATATGATTAAAATATATTAATATGCATGTGTGGTTAATATAGGGAATTCTTTTTGGTAGAATTTCTACTATTTTGTGGAATGTATGAAGCGTGGGTAAGGTGAAACTGCTTCTGCTAATATCAATTCAGGTACATAAATGTTATCGATTTTCACTCTACAAGTTTGTGACTATCATTTATTTGAAAAAGACTGGACAAAATGTGTTACAAAAAGAGTTGTTAGGAAATTGAATGTAAAAGTGAAATTGATCTTTGATTGCTCTCATCGACGGGATACACTTATATTTATGCACCCTTCCTAACTTTAGTGTAACGTACAATTCTCGGCGTATCCAATGGTAATAACATAAATCGAAACTTGATGGATTTGATTGACGGATCAACTGAGCGACCGACTAAGATACCCAATTAGTCATGGTTTCGACGTACATTGTATGTATGTGTATACAGCTATATTCATAAATGCATATTATTCATCCTGTGGGTGTGTGCAGTCCAGTATAAATGAGTGCTAGTCATCAGTTCTCTGATTATATACGGGAAACCATATTGCGGCACAGCATAAGTCCTGAGAGCACCGAAAACACCGAATGTGGCAATCGTAACCCAGCCCCGACAGGGTTTTCAAAAAGACCAGCAGATGAACAAAGTCGGCCGCTTTTGTATTGCGGTATGCAATTCGTCATGTTCCTCATAATGATTTCAACGTGGAGAGGGTTTTAAGTTTAGCGTATGCACGAAATCGATCGGTAAATTATTGACAACTGATTCATACATGTTGAGTACAGTGTTGCGGTAGCTAGGTTTGCCTGTTCATGATTTGCGTAGTTTTGTTTATTGCCAAGTGCGATATAAAGGAGTTTGACTTAGTTGCTTTTCATAGATGTTTGATTCGTAGGTAAACATTATTAGCGTTGGACAGGGAGACCTCAAAAATAAGTTGGTGAAACATTTTCAGATGGTTGCGTTACGCCGGGAATGACGTAGTTACGATTTTATCGAGTGCCCTCCAGTCCTATATAATCAGCGTAACGCACATTAGAAGAGGGCACACTTGGTGACCTCAATCGACACCACCTAATCCCATCTGCTCCCTAAAATCAGTTTAATTGGAGAACGTGGCCCAGTTTTCGCACGTATGACTACATAGTTTTGAAGGTCGCAGGTAGAGGTTATAAACTACTGATGAACACAAGTGAATTGCCGTTGTCAATATCGTGAATATTTTAAATAATTTGCTACTCATAAGTAATCACCAGACAGACAAACGTCTGTGGTTGCGCATAGCATTATAAAAACTAGTTTGTTGTAACAAGAATCTAGCGTTATCGTTAAAAATGATATAAGTGTGTACCAAAAGTGCGGTACACTTTATTAGTGTTAACTGAAACACACACAAGTGTAATTTGATTGCGTTCCAATATGTGATTTTTTATTGAAACTATTAAAAATCTATTTAGAGTTTTATTTCTACGGGAATTTTATCGCCCAATCTGAATGCATTTCTTCATCTCACCACAATATTCAGCTCATTGACTGTTTAACTAAAGAATGTCATGTTTTATACGGACATATATGTGAATTGAAATTATTTGTAATCTAATTATAAAAGCCTGTCCACAGACCATGCAGTATACCCAGATGTTTCTCCTTACCGCTGTGAAAAAGTCTGCAAATCTTCAGTTTCAAGCTGAAATTGAGATTGATGCGATCGGCCGTGTAAATAATGCTAGGCGAACATCCGACAAACATTTATGGTACATTGTGTTCTCTATATCATAACCGAAGTGTTAGATAGTCTAAAAAGTCGTAAAATTCGATCACAGAGATGTATGTTAATATCACGTAAATCGCAATCTGTAGTGCAAATTTTATAAATAACACAAAAATGAAACAGTGGCAAACGGATTATCGTACGTTCTAGATGATGATGCTATAGGTCGTAGTTTACAAAGCGGACTTAAAATCAATTATTAATAATTTTCACGGAAGTCCGTTGTGATCGGATTTGTGTAAATTTCGAAGCACATTGTACCCAGGAGTAGTCACAAATAAATATTTTGATGCGAGTAAATTTATTTGGGGTGGTTACATGTGTTCAAAACTCACAACTATTACGTCGCTTTTGAATAACAAACGCGGTTCTAATCTTTTTACGCCAACGTAGAGAAGTTTGACTGAGAATTAAAACTAGAAGGAACATTGGAAACGAATGCTCGGTGTTTATGTATGAATATTCATGTCATAACATATTTGCAAAGCATATGTAGAACATTCCAGTTTAACGTCACTGACATTGGAGGGACAGCGCGTGAAAAATTCAAACTAGGCGGAGCTGTGATAAACCTCAAATGATACCTTTGCTGATCCCTAGGGTTTAGATTGCTGGGTTCTATGTCTCTCAAAATCTATCATTCGGGTAAATGCGTTTCTATCTCGTGAGACACACCGATAAGGGGTTCTTGAAATTGGCTCTGATAAATAAAAAAACCATTTAGTAGTTTATATATTTTGAAGATGGTGAGTATTTCGCGTTTGGACTTTACATCCGATGTTGATATCTATTGATGGAAACCAACGAGATCAGTATTTGCGTAACATACGTCATTGATTTACGTAATTACAGTAGATAATAATAAAAAAGACTATAGGCTAGTAATTTACAAAAAAATATATAATAGTATTTTATATTTTCATATAATTTACTTCGTATTATGCAGAATATTAAATAATATTACATATTGGTATACCAAATATTATGATTTATTGCAATGGGTTTCATTATATATTAATTTTGATTGTATTTGAAATTTATATATGTTAAATATTATATCATATATAAAATTTTACTAGGTTCTATGAACATCACATTTAGTTGTAAATTATCCTATTACATGATCACATATACTGCAAATATATACATCCAATGCCATAAGCTAAATCATAATAATACGATATTCCATCCTATTTCCACACACTTTATTAGATTACATGATTTAATGAAATAGCTTGGTCAATTATAGTGGTAAATTATGGTCTCTCACACTACACAACACTATAGCAAAAGAGATATGAAGGCGCGTTACTTTGACCCTAATAGTTTGAAAAAACGTGTTCTTGACCATGTCTTTTGAAGGAAGGGTGGAAAGCATAATCTTCAAAGTGGGGACGAGAAGCTGCTGCGCTAGACGGCGGAACGAGAAAGTGAAATGCCGCCGGTCGACCGACGAGTGAGTAAACACCACCGGAAAAATTTTTCCTCCTAAATCGGATTGTTTAGTCATTTGAGACCCAATGGAGCGTGAACTTGTCATGCGCTTGTGATGTACATCCATGGTCGACATCGACCGATAGAGGCTTATAGTATAGTACATTATAAATTTTCATTGTATTTGATACAACAGTATGGTTCGATATAGTATAGTATTAGCTATTAAATAGAATAATACAATTAGCATATATTGTTTAACACAAGATTATTACCTTTAATTTGATCATCAGCGACCCAACTTCTATCGTGAAATATCAAAAAAACGAGTGTAATTTGTCAAGGTCGTTCAATCTAGGCACGCCAAAACTCGCACTGATTTGGGAGTATTGATCGATTTTAATCAATTGAACATAACTCGCCGATTTGAATTAATATAGCAGCTTGGCTTCAGTAGCTTGGCTTCACTTTTGTTCCTCTAGTTGGTTATTTGTACATATATATATACAAATGAGCTGTAAATAAAACGATGCATTCTGTCAGTCGTCTTCCACCACTTTCGTGAGTGTTGGGTCAGCCGGAACTCGATCCGAAAAACACAACAGACTTGGCGACGGGAAAATTGCTATCAGCTTTGAGCAAATGCAAGCATTACTTCAGGAACAGCAAGCGCAGCCGGAACTCGCTCAAAAAAACACAACATCATTATGCAGATTGGTATACGCATTGTTTCCGTTAGCGGCACCGAAATTCGGTAACTTCCACCGATACGGTAAAACCTTCAAGGAACCTTACCAGACTTAATCAATGAATATTAGTCAAGCTGTGATTGGTTGCGAGTATATACTGAGCAGGTGCAATTAATATGTGGATTGATTTTGCTTGCATCGATTTTTGTAGCATAAACGTTTCTCAAGTATATTTGAGAGATGCATATTGTTGTATGTTTGAAGAGTGCTAAAATGGGTAAATGTACATGCCATCTGGTAGAGCGTAATTCCTTGAAATTTACCGTTGATTTTTCTTTACCACTAGAATAATTGTTTGAACAGAATGTTGTCTGTCAACCCCTACATGTCTCACACTTAATTAGAGTATTGATGCCATCTGCATACGTTTTTATCCTTATTGCTAAAAATGAGTTTAAACGAATAATGTGATTTTCCTGTATTATTTTTCATCCCTGTCTACCATGACGAAATGTGTAGTTTACCAAGCACTTCTGTGCTAATGTTACTTATCTGCGTGTGTAGACACGTATTCTCACTACCATTATAGCATTTAAAATTTATTTCTCAGATCTTTCTAGGTCTGGTAAACCTAAACGAATATTAACCTACGTTTGACCTCATGATTGCGGAGATTTGCCTCGATCCAGCTTGTTCAATTTGATTAATACATCCATTCTCATCATATTACAAATTATGTAATCGCATTCTACTAAATATATTTTAATTGTGTCCATTTACATCAAAATGAGTCTGCTGCGATCTAAATAATTTATTAAACATCCAAAACCCCCGAAGTTATAAATAGTTCAGAATAATGTCTTTTATTCTTCGCCTTATTTATTTATTCCTCTTAATTTCTACGCATGGATTTGAGTAAACTTATCTGTTCTCAGAGAGAAGCTTCGTCATATCAAGTGTGTCAGTACGTAAAGAGACCAGATTAAAATCGAATTTATTTTTCCAAACCTAAGCTGGCTGTAAACTGCACAGATCATAGTGGGCGCTGAGCTCTTTTAAGACAGACAAGTGAAAATAAGATTAATTGATGCACCTCTGCATGTTGTATAATGCCCTATTGCCTTGGTTCTTTCCAGGTGCGATCAGCATCAACTGACCAATTATCCAGCTTGTGTAATCCGTGATCACATTAAAGTTTAAACGCTGCAAATTCGGACGCCAGATTGTACCGGATTCCTACCATTATATTCTTTTAAACGACTCATGCTGGAGTACAAGTTGCACAACTGCACTTCATTTATGATTTTGACAATCAGAGGTTGTTGAATATTACGGTAGAAGTTACTTTTTGCCAAACCAACCACATAGAATTCAAATTAGTTTCGATCCCAGAATCTTCCGCTTTACTTGGGATCCACATGAGTCAAGGGATATGAAGTTTGAACTAAACATTTTTTTCAATCGTTTCCGCACCATGCTACTAGAACTCAACGTGATTTACTCTGTCACTTTCTCCTAGACGTGCGTTCTTCGTGTTATTGCCGGCAAACAAGTTTTAAAATTTCCTCTACTCGTCATATGCTATTTTTACACATTTTCATTCACACCGTAATCATGTGGTTTTGTAAAATTATTAACATTGTAACCATAGTTACAATTCCAACAAAGTTTTTAAATCCTTAATTACATTCCCTCAGATGGACCGCCTACGTGGACTTGCTGCTCCCACCGCCCAAAGCAAACCAGGAACCAATCACTCGAATTCACTCTTACCACCGATTTTCAGAAGAAATTACGCTGAGTCACACAGAACAAAGCTTGTAGACCAGAAGCTGGACTTGGTTGTCAGAGGCCATATGAGTAGCGAGTCGTTAGACAATTTCCGGAAATGACAACATTTTCGCAAAACCACCTCTTCTATGAACAACCATGAAATCAACGCATTTGTATCATACGTTTAAAATGGGATGGTAAACGCTGGTAGTTCAAATAGTGACAAGAAACTCATTATTATACTAGTGCATTTCTTGTACGTAAGCTTGTAGATTTGACTTATATTTCGAGCATTGTCATCCTTCGCACTTCATACACGTCATTACTATTGATTGGAACATTCGACTTCGACCCACTGTGTGGGTTTGTCAACCCATATTTTTCCATGTCGAGTGTGAATTTGTCAAGTAACAGAAAAATGGACGTTATGCGCATATGAATCGTGAGAATCGCAAAGAGAAGCAAAATTCTGACAATGTACCGTAACTCACTTATAGTGTATTTTTGTGCAATTCGGTACGTAAGAAGCCACATGTTGTGTTCTGTTTTTTGCATAATCAATGACGGTCGGAGAAAACACTGATTCAGCGATATTTTGAATGAAAACACGGTAGTGTACGAGCTCAATCTTTACGATGATCAAATCTTGATGACAATACCAATCGGTGCACCGATGAAAAGTTGCTTACATTGTGTTATCGTCTTCTAGCTGACCGGTTCGCTCTTGAATTTATTTACCGCTAAAATCAACAACACACAATCAAAAAATTGATTATTAATTGTACTTAATCGTGCATCACATATTCAACACGAATCCGCTTGATGACGAAGGAAGGAAATCAGCATATTCAATAAAAGGTTTAACTAATATTGATTAAAATTTATTTTTGGGGTGAACTATTTTTCTTGCGTGTTGTACTTCTATATTATTTGTATATGGCGAAAGAGAAACGTCATTGCTCTACGGGTGGAAGATACTGTGATGATTCTCTCAACTGAGTGATATTTTAATTGGTTTTTATTTGTCAAATTTTATTTATCATTGGTATAATGTTCCTCATTTTTATGCATTTTCACAGCATGCACAACGAAATCGTGCTGTTTGCACACATCAGTGGGATACACGCACAAATCTTAATTACAATTATTCCACTGTTTTGACATGTGGATCTTGATTATACTGTACCTACATGATAATGCCTTGTGTGTGTGATGTAAATGCATGCAAATGAGTATGTTTGTTCAATATTATGTGTTGAACTCCATCTACCTGCGTTTTCGCTCATGTGATCGACCTGGTGTTCGCACCAACCCTATCCAACAGTTGCATACAATCGCAAATCTGGTTCACCAATAAGATATTTTTTATGGATTGTTCAATGACTATAATTGTTTGACAATCTTAAACTCGTGTAAAGTCTGCATCCCCATTTCGGAGTAACACAGCACTTGGAGTAAATTTGACAATTTTGAATGGATTGTAAAACAACAGTCGAATATGAAGAACTGTTGTCTGCCTGATTACGAAAGACGTTTTCTATTCTAACTGCTATTTTAATGCACAAATTTGGCACAAATTTGGCACAAATTTATAAACAAGTAAGTATTCCGAGACTTAACAGAACGAGATGCATGACTGGTGCATGCTTCGAAATTTCCAATTTTATTTGCTGAAAAACTGTTGTAAACTTGTGAAGAGGTATTATTCAATTCGCACTTGTGATCAATAACAGCTATTACGTTTTGCAGGGCCAACCGTGTCATTTCATACACCGAGTATGTGTGTAAAAGTACAAACAAATTTGTTCAAAATCTCTCAAACCTGGAGTCACTAGGATTACTCGGAGTTAAGCTGCTATGCAAACAAATAGATGCAGTCAAACAATAAGTGACGACAACTGTGAACTGCAAACTGTGAACATTCAATGCATATGTTCTATTGCAGTCGTTTATTGCTTGCTTTTTATCTACCGATTTATTTCAATCATACTACGTTATCATTAAATTAGATAAACAGGAATACTTCCGTCTAAATCCGTGCTGTTTCATCGAAAGCAACTGATTATTTCTCTAATCTTTCTTCAGGTCGTCAACAATGAGGCGCTGAATTTATTTTCAAATCACAGTTAACAGATTAACCGGTCGTTGATTAGAAACAGCGGTGCGATTTCCGGCTTTATAAATGAGATAAAATATTCCGTGTTTTGATTTGTTGTAAACACCCTATTTGCCAGCGTTTGTTTGAAAAGATATATGAGTGGTGTGTATAACAAATTCTCACATTGCTTTAATATTAGCGGGGTTATTCCGTCGGGCCCAGATGACGTTCTTGTTTTAAGACTAAATAAGGCTTGAAGGGCGCGTTTCGAAGTGATATTTATTTTACTCATGGCAATCGTGGTTGAACATGTTTGATTTCGAGTTTTATTGTATATTCTCTTGGGTTAAATACCGATGAATAGAACGTGGCACAAGCTTCAGCAGTTTTTGCTGCAGTTATTATTGGTCAAGCTGAAGTGTTCACGAACGCAAATTCGTGAGGACGCAACTCCAGGTTTCATCTTAGGTTTATCGTTAACCAAACGATAAGGTATTTTTTGGGTTTAGCTCAATCATGCGTGATATCACTTCTTGGAAATACAAATTGTCTTGGATAAGAAATGTGTTTAATTTGTTCTGTAGTAAACACAAATTTTCCCAGGTCTCTGATCATGGGTTTTGCCGATGGTCTCTAAGCAATGTTTCGCTCTTTTACGTGTTCCGCTACTTAGTTTAAATTCGAGGATTTTCTTTAGTTCCTAAGGACAAATTCGGTGATCACTTTGATTGAATTCTGGAGATTAGATATTAGCCATACCCAAAACTAATGTACGTCGCTTGTTTCTGGTTGGAAGTTAATTGTGTTTGTGAGAGCATCACTCAAAGCCGTAACGTCGAGCCGCCTAACTGTTTTACGGGCGTCATTTTTTCCTAGAGCTCCAAACAGATAGTCAAACCGGATGACGACGTGATCACCTAATCCCAGTGGACTCTCGCGAGCAACGTTATCAATTTCGTGTTCATTTCTTGTCAGAACCTAATACAATGGTTAAGGTACATCGGTTCCGATGTTTCGAATATTACATGTAATGTGGTTATAAAGAGGAAAATCGTCAAACAGCTCGCGAATGCGCTTTCGAGGGAGTGTTCTGGGTGAATGGTGGTGCTCTTCAGATTAGGTAAATTAAAGTCACCGATATTTAAAAATCCAAAAGTGAATCTGAAAGTAACCATGCAAATTTTGTCGAGTAGGGGCAGATTGTAAGGATCCCGTGCAGACGGTGGTCGATACACCAATCTCAAAACACGGTCTTATATATTAACTAATTGGAATGAGCAACAGAGTGTATTTCGTAAGACCATGTTTGGATCTGTAATTCAACGGCACAAAAGTTTCGGCTATAATACGAATCTACTCATCCTCATTCCGTTTCACGGTCATGGATCATAAGTGACATTCCGGTTAGTCCTAGTTTACTATTTGTTTGGTGAGTCTGTAGCCACGTTTCCGTTGATGTCTTCTGAAGATATCACAAATACTGTATCCAGTTCACCGATTTTGTTTTCGAGACGTTTTGCGTTGACGTAGAAGCATTTCATAGTTGTTTTTATCAACTAGGATGGGGTATGTGGAAGGCGGCTAGCGGAGTACATAATATCCGCCGGCAAGCTTTATGCAACCCACAAACGTGCGAACGTGTCACTCGATGCACAGCCCAGACCAAGAAAAAAATAGATTTAACCGTGAGAAGTGTTAACGCGACGAAGACACGGAATGGTTGTGAATTCAGCATCACTTATTAAGATCCGGTAATGGTTGATAATATTTCAGTTAAATGAACTTTTTGCGGGTTCCGCAAACACGTGTCATGTGACGAGAATTTAACTGATGATTGAGGCTTGTAAACGATGAGAAACACCCATCCGTTTGTTTTGTTTGTAGAAGCTGTAGACATTCGAATAAAGACGTCCACCATAACACTAAAGACTTGACTGTAGGGAAAGACCCTAATCAAATGAAGAGTAGACTGTCACATATGGAAAACCAGTTTGCCAAAATGAGAAATTCAATGGAGCTATTAATGAAACCAACAACGCAAGATCATCAACATTCAAATTCTTCAAACACCACTAATGCCGCTAAATATTGCGAAATATTGCTACAACACACCAAATAGATGGATACAGCAGAGTAAAAACTAAAGCCATCCTTCTCAGGGGTTGTGTTTGTGAAACAATGTTTGAAACCGGTTGCGCTCAGCATTAAATGTACCAATGTACAGAGGCAACTGAAACACTATTATCGAATAGACAGCAACATGATTTAACCATTTGATCGGAACTGTGCACTAGGATGAGTTTAACAACATTCAATCCGGTTTCAATGACTCGCTTGACTCGTGTTAACGAAGCGCCGCACTAAATAAACCGAGATTGCTCAATGTAGTGTTGCAAAGTGAAAAAGAACCACAAGATGTAATTTTATCTGCATACTTGTAACGAGACGGTGAAGCAAACATACGACGTATCTTTGTTAATATATCCTTGTTAGAACGAGCAAAATCGGCAGTAAAAAAGGAACATTGGGAAAGTAAACGAACTCGACAGTCGTAGTCTTATAATCCTGAACGTACCAGAGGCGCTGCTGCTGATGGTCCAAATACAAAGTGCAACATCAAATACGATATACAACGATGGAAATTTATAAATGACGCTATCTAAACGAATTAGGAGACTGTTAATAATAACTTTAGGATCCCGATATCACCAAAATACGAAGGTAAAGCTCTGCGTCCTCTCAAATAACACTGCTGACAGACAGTATGGCTGATGTCGTTGTTAAAAATTGGAAGAAATTTCGATACAATTTGCCCGAGAGATTAACATTCTTCCTCCACGCCTGGAAACCACTAATAACAAGGATAGAACTTAATGTCTGAATACTGAACAGTGTAAAAAAATGGAATTCGGTTGACTCAACCGGATTCGGTTAAGGAAATTAGTTACCGACCGACTCAGGCTGAGCCGTCCTAATGATTTTATCTCATAAACCGTATTTGCTGTCAGTATCGACTGTCAAATGTTTCGTGTACAAATGACCAATGCTTGACAAACAAACTACACGAATTGACTGAACTAACTACCACGCACTCACCAGATGTGATTGTCATAACTGAGACATGGTTTCATCCAACTTCAACAGATAATGAAGTTGCTATTCAAGGTATGTTCCGACTTCGTCGCGGTCGCCTGATTTGAGGAGCTAGCGTTGCGCTACACCACATTCCGAGACTGCTCTCTCAAACGATCACTGATGACGACTTACAAATACAAGACGCATTATGTTGTTCGCTGATTGTAACAGCAGGTGAAAAGGAATATTGGGTGTGATTTACCGTTCGCTCTCAGCGATGAGTGTTGAATATGTGATGCCAGATTTAGTAAAATTATCACTCAATGTGTTGATCGTGTGTTGTTTATTTTAGCGGTAAATCAATTGCAGAACGCACCGGTAACTTATATCACCATTAACACAACGTCAGCAACATTTGATCGGTGCACCGATTGTTATTGTCATCAAGATTTGATCATCGTAAAGATTGACTTCGGACACTACCGTGTTTTCGTTCAAAATTTCGCTGAATCAGTGTTTTTATCTTAAAAGGTCTCGGATTTGTTCTATTATTTAAAAGCTGTTTTAAACAGTGAGTGCATGATTTCTCCGACAGTCATTGCTTATGCAAAAACAATACAACGAGTGGCTTCTTACGCACCGAATTGCACAAAAATACACTCCAGGAGATTCACGGTACACTGTCAGTGTTTATTGCTTTTATTCGCGATTTTGTGTTGCGTTTCATATGCGCATAACGCCTTTTTCTATTACCCGACAAATTTACAATCGTTACAGCCAAATGTCTGTCGACCAATCAAGATAGTGGGTCGAAGGTGAATTTTCAACGAATGATACGAATGGTTGTTCATGTAAGAAGTGGTTTTGCGAAAAAGTTCTCATTTCAGGAAATTCTCCAACGACGCGCGTCTCATATAGACTGTGCCAACCAAGTCAAGCTCGTGGTCTACAAGCGTTGTCATGTGTGACTCGGATTATTTACTCCTAATAATCTGTGGTGGAAGTGAACTGCAGTAACTGGTTCCTCAAAACCAGTTTTCTTTGGCGTTTGTAGCAGCAAGTCCCTAAAGGCGGTCCATCTAAGGGAATGTAAATATATTTAAAAACTTTGTTCGACTTGTGGCTATATGCAATCACGGAAAACGCTTCAAAAGTAAACCCAGAGAAAAAATCAGAAGCTAGATTACCCTAAGTATTTCGTGGTCGATCTCAACGTCTAAATACATTGACCCAGCTGTTCCATTACTTTTAACGGCACCTGGTACACAGGAAATCATATTGAACATTCTCGTATTACATCGAGTACTATAAACAAAGTGATACGAAGGTCAGTGCGCCGTTACACGATGGTATAATTATGCTGATTTATGTAACATTCTAGAGAGAATTGACTCATCAATCTATCTTTCGAAATATATGTTTTGGTTGGTAAAACGTTCACCGAGAAACCGGAAATTGGAAAATATCTACCGTTCCTGTATGCAAACATGGAACGACAGGGAGAACCGAATCGAAATGATACACACAATTTGCGCCAAGAAACTTTTCAAACGAGCGCAAGCTCACTACAGTACGAAAGATTTATGAACAAATAAGGAGAAATACTTTTTAGAGATTCATACACTATCACAAAGACGTCCGAATTCAACAGAGATATGAAAACACCAACATAATTATAGAAACATCCTGTCGTAATTTTAATTAGCTTTAGAGAATGCAGAACCCCGCTTCGGAGTAAAAATTGATAATACGTGTCGTGGCATTATTTTAAGCTCCCGATTATCAGGATATACTGTTATTACCCTTAACGTACGTGGATATAATATATCTTTTTGGAGTCAGCTATCCGGATATGCCACTCTCATGGTGCACCACAACGCACAAAGTTGATCCTCGCTTCTTAAGCATAACCCTGCAATCTGTGTAGGACGTGGAAAACGTACTCCTAAATGCTTATCTTCTTACAGGTGTTCCAGAGTTTACATGTCGTATCCATTCATATCTATCATATGGAAGCGGAAATCTTTGAATAAATCTCGATAACGAAAAAAATCCCTTACGTATTGTAGTTCTAGGCATTTCGTAAGATGCTACTTACGTAATTTCTGAAGAAAAAGTTGAGGACGATAAAAAACAATGGAAATACCTAGCCGAAACAATCGGTTTTAAAAACGCCATAGTTGTGGATGCTTTTAAGATACCGCGCTCTGCTACCTTTAAAGGGCAAGGTTAAAGCACTTTCAAGCTAACCGTCTTGACAACCGATATGACCGATAGTATCAAATGTGAGTAGAAAGATAGTAGACGAATCCTACCCCGAAACGTCAAGTTGAGCTTGCCCAGGATAATATCCGAAGCAAGCAAACCAATAGTACCGACCCAATTACGTCTACTGAAGCGCTTGCTTTACGATAATTTAAAAATGGTGCATGATATTATGTCTGCAATGCTTACGGGTACGTGCTATTCTAGTTCATTCGAAATACGCCTACAGATTTCAACAGATGAAGCACCATTATTGCGAAAATGACATTGAACTGTCTCAAATTCAGAGTAAACTTCTTTCCGCGGAATACAGCACAATTTATTTTGACCCTCAATTCTATCACTGTGTTGTAATATTAGATGTTGCATTGCATATTTAAAAACTAGACACGCTAGAATGGATTTCGTTTGGAGATATTCAAGCGAATGTTAAACAAAGGGGCGATCAGGTACTCGATATAAGCTAGTGTTATGTAAGTAAAATCTAGAGCGTGTGATCAATGTAAAGACTGCACATGGGCTAAAATATTTTCAGGCTGCCCAGCAAGCTGAGGGTTAACAGGAGTGAGTCTCTGGCGTGTTATTTCGCATCTAGCTTAGTACCATTGGCGAATCAATTTAGCAAGGTGCAAATTGTGAGATGGAATTTTCGTGTCAGACGTGATTAGTTGGGGGAACACCCATTGCTCGTGGCATAATCAGCGGGTTTTGTCGTGAAACGTAAGACTATTCAGCTCCATACTTCAATCTTCTTGTCAACCGTAATGTTTCCCTTAATCAACTGTCACGTCTATGGCCTGTTTTCGACCACGCTGAATGTGTTGGGACATCCTTAATTCGCGGATTCACAGATAGCTCTTCGAAACAATGGCCCTCTGATACCATCGGAGACATGAATGTCAGAACCCTGAGACAGATAAACCACCAGGCTTCATTGACTCTTACCTTAGATATTTTAACTGTTGATGGGTGTGCTCTCTAGCGGTTGCATCGCCTCGGGTCTAAAGTTTATGATAATTATGCGAATCCCAATCAAAACCGCTGTATTTCAATTTGTCATTTTTACACAT
>JACCGJ010007498.1:0-30626 GCA_013407085.1 Atriophallophorus winterbourni
CAGATAATGCAAATCGTGAGTTTCCATTATAGATCACAATCGAATTGGACAGTTCTTACTCATATGCGAATCTTAGCCAAACATTCATAAGTTCAGAATGAAAATTCAGCTCACTTATTGCCATCGTGAATCACAAAATATTAACGCTTCCTAGATACAAATGATGCAACAATATATTCTAAATTGCTAGTTAGGCTTTCAGATTACTGAAACAATAAGTGATTTTTTACATGACATTATTTATGATCACATTTCAAAACAAGTTGGATTCTCTAACAGTGTCAACCAAGCCACATTCGGTCGATGTTGACAGTCAATTTACATCAAAAGCCCATGAGGGTTCCATGATTCACAAAGTTTAGAATGACCGAATAGTCCGATTCTAGAGGAAAGATTACTCCCAAGATTCTTGAAGCAATTGGCATTACACCATCGTTCAGTGTCAGTTTCTAGTGACACGTTTATGAATACTGTTGTGATGTTATTATAAAAATCGTCTTCGTCAGCAGGCGCCACAGAGAGTGTCGGTGCATAAACGCTAACCAACGTAATGGTACCAGTAATGCACTTCACATTTAGAGACCGAATCCGTTTGAACACAATGCTGCTCGGTTCTGCTGCTTTTAGCATGTCGTTTCGCGCGGCAAACACAACTCCATGCAATCGACACTCATGAGATATACTTCAATTCCGAAAATGGGTGTATTCTGTTTATTTTAGCATACCAATGTCCAGTAATTGCACCTCTTGCAAGGCAGCCACGTCGGCATTCTTCCTATTTAGCTCAATTTTAACCTCTGCTGTTTTTCTTACGCCTCTGATATTCGAGACGTCGCCATGAAATCCTAGAAGCATCCACCGGACGTTCCAGGTTGTCAGTTTCACAACTGACTTTTGTTGTTTAGTAATTTGTTTCACTGGTGCGGAAAAATACAGTCTACTTGTCGGTTGATTCTTAATCCTCATGCACTCAATGAGGATAGTTGACCTTGGCGAGACGGTACCTTATTGACAGGGGGCTGCCCATCTTGAGACAGGCGGTAGCCGTCAAATTGGACCTGAAAATCTTTCCCGCCGGCAGAAGAAGTCATAGGCGCTAAACTCTAACTGTTATTTGCTGATTCCGGTGTTATTTTCCATAGAAGCGGAATGGTGTATCCTCTTGTTTGGTGCGTTGATATATACGCATCTTTGATCACACTTAAGAAAGACATAATTTGTAGATTTCAATGTATTTCTAAAATTTAGCGGAGGTATGCTTCCTTCAAATCCACCGAGCATAAAAGTAATTTATATAAATGTTTTTCCGGTTTTTTCGTTAAATGTTAGCGCTATCTGTGTGTCAAATGCTTCAATTGTTTTCGAATAAACTGAGGCCAATTTTAGACGCGCAAATTTGAATGAATTACGAAAATTGTTGTTAAGCTTTTGTCTAAAAGCGTTTGGTTACGGCATTTGTTATAAACGGGATAATAATTGGAATCATCAACCAAGTTGGACAAGAAATATCGTTCAGTCAACAATTTTCAAATTGATGTTGTGATCTGCTTGTTAATTTTTGTTTGAAATATACAGTGAAATTAATGTAGCTGCTTAAAATTCAGTGTACACGCAGAACGCACAATATCTTCTTCTTTAGTTTACGACTCACTTTATTACACTATCGAATCACGTTGATTGATAATTATAGTGTGATTGGGGAATTACGTCTATTTCGCTAAATGTATAGGCATTATGTCGCTCGATCATGCATTAATCCTGCCACCCATACATCCTACGCCAACTTGTCTCCTGCCTTCCATTCCATCACTGTGGTCGAACTGTCGAGCGCTAATTACATTCACACACGAATCCCAAAGAAGCAAGATAAATTTAATTGATCAAACACATGACAAAGAACAGAACACACCTATCTAATACCGGCAAAATATGAGGTCACTAGAGGGACCTCAACATGTTCGTCCCTGGTGTTGCTTCGATCTGATTTGCCAATTGATTGTTGTTAGACTCCTACAGTCGATGTCGACCATTGATGTACATTAAAAACGCATAAATGTTCAAGTTCTACAGCTTTTGACTAAACAGTCCTTTTCGTAAGGAACAATCTCTCACCCAGCGCTTGCAACAATAGGCCAAGAGCTGTATCTGCTCCTCCCCAGCTTGCAAGCTACGCTTTTCACAATGCCTCCAATGTTAGCGGTCAAGAGCAAGTTGTTTCCAACTCGCGGTGTCAATGCCAAGAGCATTCATATGCCTTTAGCAAACGTCTTTGTACCGCAAGTGCGGTCTGCCCAATGATCGACTTCCTGATTGCAACTCACCATAGAATACATTTTTGGAACGTTCAATTGTCGATTGATTCCTCGCCATCATTTCAGGCCCTAATCACCTTGGGCTTGTTTGGCATAACTTGAAATATTGTATATCGCCCGATATCAGCTGATATTCCCCGTTCCCTTATGAATTTGAGAACCTTTGACATGCAATCCTTCCGAATTATTACACGTTTGCGATTTTTCGGTTCAGTTTCCTGTCAGAGCTTCTTGTTTTTTTTGTTTGATGGCGCTTACTGATTTTGTATATCAAGTTTGTGATGAACACTTATCGCGGAGGCACTATGCATCTCTAAAGTCAAGCTCCTTCCAGGGATATCAAATTGCTGCTCGTACATAACCGTATTATCAGTTATTGTGTGTGCACAATTTTTCCTTGACAGTGCCTCTCGCTTCACGCTGTTTTTGAAATCAATAGTGCCGTAGTGCATTTTCTTCGAGCTCATATATTCTGACACTTTGAGTGAACGGAAAAGTTGCACTCAATCGCTTGCTATTGATTATAATGACTAAATAAACCAGATTTTTATTCGTGATATGAAAAATAACTGGAAAATAATTTGCATGATTTCAGGGTTGAAAATCACGTGTCCAGTGGTAATAGATGATGCAACTACAGAGGTGAGTGTGGGAAATTTTGGTTTGCAAAATAATTAAACCCAGAAGATATTGTCCGAATATATGAGCATGGACATCAACATTATCAAAATACTTGCAATAGTTCGCATGTTTTTGATGATCAATTATTAATTTATTTAATTAATCGGTAAACGGTAGATAAATTCTATGTCATCATCCTCATCAATTACTTTCGTCATTCCTTAAAATTGATTAAAGATCGACATTAATGACAGTGAACGTTGTCCGAAATTATTTTTGTAGCATCATTGAATATCTCCCAAACATTAGCCGCATTGATCTGTGGGCGGAAAGCAGTTATCCAAGAATGGTATTTCGCGAAAGTGATCAAGGAGTTATAGAGAAATATTGTTGTTATGGTCCTTTGTCTTTCGACGTCGAACATGGATGTTCATCACAAGCAAATAATGGCTTCCTGCTCTGCAGCTTTTAGAATAGCTGAGCAGTCCGTTTTATGTGAGACAGTCACGTTCGCAGCCCTTACAGCGATCGACAGTACTCGGTCAATCGTCGTCAGTGGAACGCTGATGGTGTGATCTGCGTTGCAAGAGATGTATTTAGTTTTCACCAGCTGGAGCCTGACAATTTATACAACGCCTCCAAAGAGCAGGTTTTTCACAACTCGTATGGTCAATGCTGAGAGATTTTATATCTCATTTGCAAACGTCTTTGTAGCACAAAGGTCGACTTCCTGATTTCAACAATCCATGGAGTATATGTTTTGAAATACGTCAATTGTTTTTCATTATACAAACACGACTCAAGCAGCGTAGGCGGCGCTGTTGTTCTAGGTTAAACATGATCTGTAGACAAGCTTTAGAAAGCGCTTCAGCATTTGGTAATTTGTCCATCCAGGATAAGTAAAAGATACGACAAATGGGTTGTTATTTGAACTCATTTCGCTTCGTTCTTGTCTTGCGTTGATGGTTCAGGCTTCACTGCCGCACAGTAAATCATCTAGTACTCACGCGCTGTATACCATCATCTTTGTCTTTACACTTAACTTACGGTTACCCCAAACACGAGAGCTTAAACGAGACAAGATGGCTGCTGCTTGGTAAATCCACTTAGCACCCTATTCCTTACTGCTTGAACTAAGATAAGTGATAGAAGTATAAAGAAAATAATATAAAATATAGAAAATAATAAAAGAATATAATAAATTAAACTATATTACTGGTGTATCTGGCTGAATTATCTATAAAATCAAGTCTAATCATATGAATGAGCTCTGAGCGTGTCATTCCGCAATTGCTTACGACAAAAATATACCGATCGATAACTAGTCAGCAGAAACAGCATTAATCTTCTCTTTTTGACCTATGTGATCGTTGTTTTATAATCCGTTTTTCCTCCAGGCCAGCGTTGCCAC
Organism: Atriophallophorus winterbourni; assembly: GCA_013407085.1. Classification (NCBI taxonomy): domain Eukaryota; kingdom Metazoa; phylum Platyhelminthes; class Trematoda; order Plagiorchiida; family Microphallidae; genus Atriophallophorus; species Atriophallophorus winterbourni. The sequence goes on from JACCGJ010007498.1 coordinate 4,345, forward strand.
AATCTCTGATGTCGGCAAAAGTCTTCTCTCGTCCAACCGAACACAGTTCAATCTGCTGATCAATAATTTGCTGGACAAGAATTTCGAGCGGGAACTGGACTCTCATCCACAGTAGGTTTCCATGAGTTAGCATCCTTTCGGGAAAACATCCAACGTAGAAAATACCTAACATAATTAGTTGACAATTTACAACATTTTCGGTGTGTCTTTCGACGCTGGAGCATCAACAAACAACTTTTTCGACAATGACGCTAGAATTGGAAGTATAATTTGAAGAATGTGTATGAGATAGTGATTTCGCTGAATTAGCAATAATATATCCAGTATGTTCAATATACTTCTGGGCTAGCTTAATTTGCCGCATGCATATGTCAACATCAAAATATGTATCAGAATATGTATGGATCTCTTTGTAAAACAGAATCACCTCTTCAATGAATCCAAGAGGTTCCGAATTTTAAGCCCCTTGCAAAACGTAAAACTTCTAAGTTACAAAACTTACAATGATTTACCGAACGTTTAACATTTTTAAAGATCTCAAACGGAATAAGATTCAGATTGCAATTACAAGGATTTAATGTAAAATTAAAAGAAAAAGATGTTATCTGAAAGACTCAAACCTACTTACCGTGGAGCCTAATGATGGCAATTCAATTTCTCCATTTATTCTGAACTCGGACTCGTATATTAGCAGGTATTTTTGTTCCACAGGTTATTGGTTAGCACAACATTTATAATACATAACAAGATGAATGGAAGTAACAATTGTTTTTACTGTCATTACGTCTAACACGTTTGCTTAGGCTTTAATGACACGTGATAAATCCTCATCCACTTCAGCACCCAGCGTATGCATCAATTTTTGATTGCATCTCATTCCATTCCTGAGCTTGACCTTCCCAACGTCCATCTCTTTCGCCCAAGAATCCCACAATACAAGAAAAAGTCAACGCACTTATAACGGGCATTGCCTGAAATAGCACAGACATCGATCCGATAATTGTAAATCTCAATCATAAAATTTCCACAGCCTACAAGTACCTGTTTTCTGATAGATCAGATTTGTCACGCGATTTCGCAACATCCCTGTGTTAGACTGGTTTAACCAACTTTGACGAATTGCACGTTGTCCATTCTTGTTGCCACACCGAGCGATCTTGGACAATCCCTCCAAAAAGCAAAATCATACGGTTTTGCGATTGTTATCTTGGAACGTTTCGCTAGCTCTTATGTTGTTCAGGGGTGGGTGGTATCTCGCATATCATATTAAACATACTTATTAGTGCACTTTCCGCATCTACAATATTAGGCTGGTCTTTCCCATATCTTCTATGTCCACGTTAAATTAACGAACATCAACTACTAGCAAAGTTACTTTCCGATTAAATTGCTTAGTCGTCATCTTTTTAAACGCGATGCAAGCAAAACAGTCTCTTTGATAATGTTGCCTTAGAGAAGTTGATTATGTAAAAACGAGGTGGCGCTCAGCTATCACTGAATAGAAAGTAATTTTTTTCGTTTCAATAAAATCATCTCAAAGTACCACATTTTGTATCGCAGTGTAAGTGTTTCCAGGGTTTAGCTTGTATTTTTAGCATTACAATAATTCGGTTGTGTCTAAGCATCATACTCTCTTTACAAATAATCATCCAGTGATTGTGTATTTGAACATCCGTTCGAACATCCGGACGTTGTACGAATAATTTGAACCGTGGCATTGAATTATCACTTCGTTTGTCGCTATTCGCTTTTCGTATTCCCATAAAAATATCTTTATCTATCAATATATTACTGTATGAATATACCGGAAACCTTCTCAACTGCGTTTTCAGAGAGCGAAAAGATGAAATAGCCGAACAACTCGTGGATATATTTTCAACGTATTTGGAAACAACAAAATCGACGGGAGGAGTCAATCCGTTGGATATTGAAAAAAAACCTCCAAAGTTAGAAATCACAAATGGACTGAATGTCATGCAAGTAACTGGCAAGGCTGTCAGACGTTCAAAGAAATTACTTGCAAAATTGAAAACAGACCAATCTGGAACGCGTAACGTCAAAATAAAAGTAAGGATTGATGTGTTGCTTACATCCCCGAAATTACACTCCACTACCGGGTTTTGGCTGTTTGCCGACATCAGGCGGAGACATGAAGATCAGGTTAAGTGAGCCTTAAAACAGTGGATAAATGGTAAACAAGTGTATACTTAAGTTCCACTGTTGCATAGGGTTCGTACAACGAACCACGATGTTCAAACAAAGAATCACATTGTGACTCGTGGTCCAGCATTCAAGGCGCTTAAGGATGACCAAAGTTATGGGCTGCTCACATCCCCCGAAATTACACTCCACTACCGGGTTCTGGCTGTTTGCCGTCATCAGGTGAAGATAGTAAGATCAAGTTCAGTGAGCTTTGAAACAGTGGATAAATGGTAAACAAGTGTATACTTGGGTGCCACTGTTGCATAGGGTTCGTACAACTAACCACAAAATAAGGATTCTTTTTATTGTAACATTCGCATCTCCTGGAGAAATGAACTCCAATTAATTCCGTTTTTACATTACAGCTTCTCTCCAAAGAGGATAATACTGCAAGCTTGACTAATGCCGAAGGATTGAGCGTTCAAGTTAAGACGGATTTTGACGAAAACAGTAAGTCACATTGATTCATATCAGTTAAACATTGTGAACGTGATGTATATCCTCCAGATATTCAGACTTAATATCGCTTGATTTGTCGCGATTGTCTTGATTCAGATTTCAAAAAAATTGAATGTTTCAGTGGAGGGAAGGATTTTGTGGAATGAAAAGTGATTGGTTCCATGATAGTTATTCAGGACAAATTTATTCCAATAGATCGAAGGATACCCTTTTCCGATTTTCACAGCAATCTCTACAATACAAGCTTAAGAAAATATAACTACACCTGAAAACATCGAACAATAAACAAAAATCAATATGACGGGATTGTTTGGCCGATATGGTGTTGACTGATTCCATGGAAAATCGAGAAATTATCGTTTTTGACACATAAGTTTGGTCTCGAAATTTCGATTACAACCAACATAGCTTTCCGTTAGATGTGACATGATGTGAGGAGCCCTATAAACAACAGAGACCTCCTCCTCGGATTTTACGCGGTGGTCCGTGTATATCAGATAAGCTGGAATCAAGTGTTCACCTTTTTTAAACAGCCTTTGTTTAACCAACTTAATTGATGTTGAGACATTCTCACCATCAGCGTTGTAGGGCCAAGGTATCTTTTTATACTGTAACAGGTAAATCGGTAAATACAAATTAAGTTTGTTTAACGAGGTGGCTGTACTTTCTGTTACTGTCTGATTATTGGTTTTATTAGTGAAGATTATTCACACTTTTCCAGAGCGCATCATTGAAAAATATGGCAATTTATTTCGCGGTTATTGTAAACATTAAACATTTACCATCCTTTTGGTTTTACCTACACTGAAGATTGAGTCATCATTTCGAGAATATCTAGATCACGGTCAACGTTTTTAGCAATAATGGATATTGCTTGAATAATAAGATTATAAATTCGAAAGCTGCTTAATGAAGCTGAATACATGTTTCGTTACCGTCGGATAAATCCCTTATTATCCCAAGCAAGGCTTGTGTATCACCTTATGATCCTGAAATAAATTGCCTATGCATGCGAAATTTTGTGATGTATTAAACCACCATGTGCTCCAGACTAGCAAGCATGAACATCGTAGCCGAATGTCAAGAAGGCAACAGCGAACGTCCGTTAATATTTGTCGCACCTATAGTGAACAGGTTAAAGCTGAGCTTGAAAGGCGCAAGTCTGCTTCGCGGTTGCCAATATTCAATATATCGATGGCTGTATCAGCAAAATCTGTTATAAAGGAACCAACCGGAAGATTGTCAAGTACACCAACCCAACACCATTGAATGATTCAAATGTGTACAAATATTGCTGATAACATGAATGCATCTTTTTATCTCACGGAATAATACTTCGCTGTAGAATACAAGATCAATCTTGCGCAGGTGTGCTTATTATTTGTTCGTTTCATTGCCTCATCATTGAGGAGGTTGCTCTAGTTCATATTGACAGGAAAGGAGAGTTTCAGGTTGCTGACAACAAAATGGTTGTAGCACGTTCTTACGGGTTAAATGTGAGCTTATTTCATGGATAAGATCACCATTCCAGTCGGTAATTTCAGTAGGATAATCATTTCGCAGGAATAGCGTTCGTTCATTAAATAGATTGAGTATGTTTACTTATTCATCTATTGATCACTTAACTAAGAAAATCTTCAATCATGTATCTGGTATATATGAACTTATTTTGAAATTCAATATCAGAAAAATGAATGAATTTCTTTTTTGAAATGTATTTTAGCTGGTCCCTGGTTAAAATTTAACGAATAATTTAGGCCCATCCAATAAGAAAACTATTCTACTAAACTTGCCTAGCAACTTTCCAGCTCTTTTAACCAATCACGACATACGAACACAAAGTGCTTCCAAGTGAACTATAGGATTTTGTAAAAAAATAAGTGGTTAATTTCTATGCAAATAAAAAAGGCATTTAGCATGTTCGATGCTCAATCAGGCAAATTGGTCAGTATGCAAACCATTTGAAATACGGCTAGTGTTTGACCGATCATACTTTCCGAACTAACCCACTTTAATATCTCTTTATTAAAGAAGCAGGAGAGAACGCTGATGCCATAGTCACCATCCTTCCTGTACCAAAGCAACCAGTCCCCAATACCGACGAAACTGTGCTGCGAACAGCGGAACGAAGTGCTCAAGTGGCATCGGAGGTTCAATCTGACATTGTCCTCATTGATACTGGAGCATCATCTGCCACTTTCACGGTCAAACTTCCGGAATCTGCGGTAAGCTGAGTACTACGTCGACAAAGCCACCCGTTCCTGATAGTTATCACAAAAGTTTAATGAAAGTTTATACTGTTGTAAAGATATTCCAAGAATACGTGTAAGCTACCTTCGAAAAATATTTTGTGATTTGCAGTCAGACCATCGACGTGCGATTCAAAGACGTTTGCAAAAATGAAATGGAAGCTTTTGGCATTGATCCAAAGAGTTGGAAGCAACTTTCTCTTGACCTCTCGATTTAAAGGCGCTGTGTTGAAGGGCGTCTGAAAGCTAGGGAAACCAGATGATGCCCCCGGCCTCTGCACGTACATCACACCAACAGTGTGCAACTGACATAGATCGATCGAGGACCGTCAATCGCAATGGGCGCTTAGAAAGAGATTTTTCCTCCCGGAGAAGGAAAAATAATTTTCAATGAATATCTCTTTGTTCACCTGACGCTGAAAATTAGTGTTTTCATCCATATCTAAACAGTTCGTGTGTCAATTGACCACCTTTTTAAAAATATTTATAATTGTATAAATTAGTTAAATAGGTTCTTACAAAAAAACCACGATGTTCAAATACTGAATCAAAAATTGATTCCTGACCAAGTGCTGGAGGAGGTGCTAGAAAAGACCTATGTATCTTGGTGCTCACATCCATATCCCTTGCACATCACCACCGGTTTCTGGCGCTTTGTCGTCATCGGGTTGAGATAGTGAGATTATGTTCTGTGAAACTTGCAACAGTGGTAACGTTCCACTGTTGTCACGCTTCAAGCTAATGAGATTTACCGAATTACCTTGTGGAACCCGGGTTTAAAATCGTGCAGATTTACACCAATTTATTAAACGTTAAAGCTTATAATCCATGGTTAGTGATTACCCTTTAGTTTGTCAAACATTACTTGCAATGGGGTCCTTCATATACTAAACAAGATACATTCTACTGTACAAAGGAACTGGATGATGGTGATGCTGTACCTTCCACTACAGAGATATCTCCCAAGATATCGAGCTAACTATCGTGACCTAGTAATTAAAAATCTTAAATCATATGTAACAACGGGAATGTGGGTGAATATGAAACGAGGCTAGCTTACTGATAAGCAATTCCAACTTCGCGCTGGCAGCGACTTCTCAACAGAAATCTACGTCACAAGTGGTGTTGCGCAAGACTCTTTGTACCTCATGATGTATATGAGTGATGTAGCAGATCATACCGGCTTAATATGATATCCATTTTTAATGAAATTAAAATGAGTTAACGGTTGTGTCAATTGATAATTGTATGGCACTACATAGGGATAAGTAAGGAATGGTGGTATGAGCACCACTATACAACCTTTACAGTTTAACCCGTAAAATGTTGCAGTTTAGAAACTCTCTGCACCCCATTTATAACCTTCACATAGAAAACCTTTTTTATATGATCATTGAAAATGACCTGAATGTGTGGGCTTCGCATAATTTCAAAAAACTGGGTAGCACTGATATAGCTCGATCAGATCCTAAACGGATAATTTTCATCTTCCTATAAGTCACAGGTATGGGCGACTGGTTCAAAACTATATCGATAGCATTTGGTGTGTCTTCAACATAAGGTATGCAAACAGAATATCACCAATTCTTCTTTGATTTTGACGCTTTTCACCATCCTTTCGGGATAGGTTTAATCTGTTCTCACTATCACCCTTGATCTCTCAAATCTTCTGTGTCAGATGTCAAACGGTACCAATGAACTAATCTCACCTATTCACTACAAAATATTCTATTAATGAATACGATTCCCCGATCGGTCACAAACATTTTCCACTATATTGCAATATAAACTTAATGGCAGCTCTCGAATAAAATGTTGTTGTGAGAATAAATATCTATTTAGATGGATATTACATAGCTGGTTAGAGTTAACAAGTGTTTGTGACCGATCAGGAAATCATACTCATGATAAAGAATGTATGTACCGAATTGGTAAAAGCGTAATTTATTGGTAACGTTTTGCTACTGAAGCAAAAACATTGCAGATTAAACGTGTCAGCACAAACAGAGATCAGGTTTATTTTGCATTTACTTGACAAATTTTAAGCGGCCTATGAACTTTACATGTCATGTCTGGCGCTGAGATTGTTAAGATAATCAGGCGAAATTAGGATCACTCTACGTGCTGTTTATTCCCTCAATTATTTTGTTCGTGGCAGGTGTGAATCATATCCGCTGAGAGATTACCTCGATTTCGTAATACGGGCCAACCTTGGAGGTCACGCCGGTTATTACTTACTCACTGCAGAACCAATCGCCAGATTGTAGAGATATGATGCACATCCACCTTATTGACTGCATTCTTACCATCTTTCGTTATTTCAACCACCTTAGCGTGAAGTCGTTCCACATATATGGCTTTAAACATCGCCTAAGCACTTCCACATTATCAAGATCAACGCTATAAAATTTGTCCACGTATCTCATCAGTGATTGATATTCACTGGAATTGCGTCGCAGTTTACCGGTACGATATTTGTTTTCGTTTAACCTAGTACTAAGTTCTCTGGAAGTTTACTTTATATATACATTCAAGCAACGCTTGCATTTGATTTTATAAACACAATTCGTGGCACAGCTTGAAGGTGCCTTATCCGTGATATGCTTGGGATTGGAGTGCTATACTTGGTTTATACGTTACCCGTATGCTTAATTTATTCAAGATTCAACTTTGTCTATCTGATGCATACCTAACGTAGGATAGTGAAACTTTCGCCCGTCAAACTACGTTTTAATGCGGGGTATTTTTCTCATTTCAATTGGTGTTAAATTATGCTCTCAGGTTAACATTATCAGCACAACGACGGTGGTATTATAATCTCCGGGGTCACACCGAAATATTACACACATACGAATAGCTACATGGATTGCGCACCATTAAATGCCAGTTTTCATAAAACTATAGAAAAAGTAGCAAAAAATGTGAGGAGATACTTTTGTCAAAACAAATGAGTACCTACCAGATTAGTGTAAGCGTTGCGCTGATGAGTCAAAAACGTGAAATCGTGAAATATAGATGGATATATGTGTGACATTTAATCATCGAAAGCTGGGTACCTTTGAGCATATGATCAGCGCAATAATTCATATATGATGCTGAATCACGTGCTGTCGTAAGTTGTTGGCCTTTTACCATCGATGTCAAACATGAATGTACATAAAAATCGCATGAGCGAACTGGTTTCACCAAACAAGTGCTCTAACTGCTCCTCTCCAGTTTGCAGACAATGCTTTACACAATAACTCCGAAGTTAGCAGTCAAGTGATAGTTCTATCCAATTAGTGTGGTCAATGAGACGAGGTGTTAATTCTCTTTTGCAAGCGTTTTTGTACCGTAGACCGTTGATCAACTTCCTGATTTCAACACACCATAGTGTAGATCTTGCGGAATACTAAGATTAACTTCATCTGTTGTATGTATTCCTCTATTTTATTCTCAGCAATAATATACCAGCTTGAGGTAAGGTCCAGGATAATATTTTTTTAATCTTCAATTGCAAAGGCATTCACACTTAGATATTCCGAATGTAATCGAAACGTTCTGTCGGCTGACAACTTTATACTCTTTAAAATGAAATCTAGTAAAATATGAACGTTATTCTTTTTAAAAACCGTCTGTGTCAACATTAGAAGAAAAGCTTACTCATCAATATTAGGCAACTAATAAAACCTACGTCAAATAATAGGTCTGTATTTTCGAGATGAAAGATTAAACAATTTGGAACGCTTTCTACTGCCAGGTGTATTGGAAGTCATGACCTATCTTTTTGTCCTAGCATTGTATTTTTTGTCTTCTGTATTTAGCTGTTCTGTATTTTTTGTCAGATCACCGAAAAAGAGCTTGTGTGTGCCAAATTGCTTGCTGCAAGGTGAGCGTTAACTTTATTATGCCTCACGTGATTTTGGTATGTAATTGTCGTTTGATATTTTTATAGGTCAAATGTTAGATAAGAATATGCAGCCTATTACACATACATCAATCAATAAAATTCGCGAATGATAATTTCCATATTTTAAAGTTGATGCTTGATTGCGTACAAATTGAAACATTTACTAATTATGTCAATTTATGCAATATATACACGGGATTAATAAAATTTTCATCCTTGAAACAAAACTGAAATACTGGTTTGAATAGTCTTTCTGGTCAAATTCGATTCATTTAATAGGCTGAAAATATACATATACTATTCTTATTAAATCACCAAATAACTTGAACATTTTGTTACAAATTCGCTGAGGTTTGAAGTATTCTATGGCCAGCGAATTAAACACATTTTCATTTTTCATTGCGCTTGGCCCCCGTGGTTGGTTTAGCTGACATCTCGAATATAAGAACGCATTACCTACACAATCAACCCTTGCGCTGCAGGTCACTTACTGGAACTAGGGAATTAAATACTGGAGCATATTCCATGGACGACCTTGGGCACTTGATTTTATGACGGCTAATTAAAGACTATATGAAAATATGGATATCAAACATGAATGCACCTAGCCTGCACAAGAATATATCATGTTCCACATCGTTTCACCTGAATAGATAATTATTTGCAATAAGGTCAGATTTTCTCGCAGATTTTACAGCATTCAGTGCTTCTCGGTCAATTGGCAGCAACTTCACAATGTCTTCTCAATCTACTTTTAGCCATATCAGATCTTTCCCAACTCGACGATGACATTTTACATTGTGCCTTCAAAGTGCGTAGTCCAGGTTAAGTTCTTCCCCAATTCTAAGATCAGTTGTGAGAGGTTTTGCATCACGTTTTCATTTGCCTTCTACGTATGAGTGCGGATTTTCCAGCGGTCGAATTTCTGAATACTATACACCATAAAATATAAGTGGTTGAGTATAGTATGCACACGATGTAGACTAATCCCTACTTATTTAACATGTTAACTGTAAGATTTCAATAAGAAAGCTAAAGTTATAGATTGATTGAAGGAATATGACATACACTTTATACCTCGGCATAGAAAGTTAGTCGTTCTCCTAAATACAGTTTTTTATAAAATTATTTGTATTTCTTAAATGAATTTCATTAGCAACAGAAACAGGTTTTAGAATTAAGCAATCATTAGTAAATATTGATGATTCAACAACGTTAGACTTTGCAGCCAATTTTTAGCATGGTTCGTACAACGAACCTCGATTCTCAAACTTATTGGCTCCAGCTGATTGCAAGAAACAGCAAAAATAAGGTTGCGGGATGTAAATGTGGTGGATGTAAGTAACACATGACTTTGATTATTCAAGTAATTTAGTTTCAGCGGATTTTCTCGTTTCATCTTTCCAAAATCTTATTTTCTTTTCAACCTATACTGATACTAGTCAATCTAGCTGAATTTTCAGTGTAATATCTACTCATCTATTTTGATAAGTTACCCTATAACCGACTAAATATTGCGCATTCTAAGGCTCATACTTCCTTGCCTTTGATTGGTTTCAAATTCTGCTACGTATGCTTCATTCACCTCAATCAATTTCATAAGAATAATTTTTTTAAAAATAAAATTCCTCGTGATATATCATGATACTTTGATTTCGATTTCATCAGGCAAGGAGACTCTGACTGGCGTATGAATGACTGCACAACCAACAAAGTGGAAACCGGTTACGAATGTGTCTGCAAGACCTACGAGCCAAACACTTTCGCCATCGGAATGATTTATTGGATTGGTGATGCGAGGGTAAGTTAACACGCTTGAAATCGAAATTTCGCTCACACTGAGGGAAAGTAAATATTGTTATTGCGAGATCAGCTTATATCGCGGCGGCTAAAACTCTTGTTGGATCAGGCTTGACAGGTTACAATGCACTTATTTTGAAGCAGTCATTAATTAGTAATTTTTAAATTGGAATTAGGGATTATACATTTAATGAATAGTTGATCCTTCACCAGTGAAATGAGGAAGAACCTATCTTCGTCTTATCGTTGCAAATTGTGAAAATTTTAACTGCAAGCATAAAGTTAACATGATGTTGCAGGAATCTATATTTAATATTCGAGTATAACATTGTTTACTACATGATCAATGTTTAATGCCTCACTGAAACTTATCTGCTGGTATATGAAGACGGCAAACAGCGAGAAACATGTTGTGTAGTGTTAGTGTTGTGACTGTGAGCACCAAAATACATTCGTGATTAACGCGATATTTTTTATTTGGGCATCATCGTTCGTATAACTTTGTACACTACTTTATCGCTTTTTCACGGCTGGATGAAACTAATCTTACAATCTACATCTGATGATAACAAACAGTTGGAAAACATATTTAGGGTGTAATTGCAAGTATGACCGCACTAAAATAGATCGCTTATGTTGGCTATTTGACCTCCTGATCGGATTCACTTTGTTGTTGTTTTATTTAAACTGCGTTGATTGCTATGCCAACCATATTACTATATTACTCTATATATAACGTTAACACTCTTTCGAGGCTCACCATAATTAAACTCACACAAACTACGTATTGCTGACAAACATCCGCCAACCGGTTGCGCAGTGTAGGTACAAATGATGTAAACGCAACACCAAGAGGGTTTATATGCCATACGCCTTGATGGAACACAACGTGTGCTTATCAAATGCTTTAACGTAAAGCAGTAAATGTTGGACCATCCACGCAAGACATGAACGAAAGCTGAATGCTTTCTATCTAGGGAACATCCGTTGTATCTTGAACATATCTGTAATGGACACAGTGACTAATGCTGAAGTGCTTATAAAGGCTGGTCTGCAGACGATGTTCACCCTACTACGGCTGCGCAGTCTGCGGTGGCTTTTCTTCACGTCTACTGCATGGAATTTGGGCGTATTTTGAAGGGTCTACTCTATGGTGAGTTAAAATCAGGAAATCGACCATTGAGCAAACAGCACTTGCGGTAAAAAGACGTTTACAAAAGTGATATGAAAGCTCATGTCATTGACCCCGCGAGTTGCAAAGAACTTGCTTTTGACCGCTGACACTAGAGGCATTCCGTAAAGAGTCGTCTGCAAGCTGAACACGCCGGTCGGTAGAAAGGGACGGAAGGAGGCCAACAACAATCATTTGCTTTGTGTAATCCAGGATTCGCAAAGGTTTACGTGTGTGCTTAACTATAGTATTCTAACTATAGTATTCTAGGTTGTGAAGATTTATTTTGGTATAAACGACAAAACGTCTTCGTGTTGTTAGATGAATTTTTCATACACAGAATATTTTACAATCAGAAGGAATTCTCAAATATAAAGAGTGTTTTCCTTAAATTTGTAAGATAAATTTCTTACTTGAAGATAGATTGTGCTAAGAACAGCGTTTGTCAGTGATCAGTCATAACGTAACTTATCTACCAAGCCTCATTATTGTACTCAGTTATTTCCATTTCGATTATTTGTATGCAGAGCTATTACAGTTGTGCACAACAATGAATTTGGTTGCCGGGGTTCGATACAGATTAACAGATCCAATGCTGGTCTATTAAATTCTAAACAATTACCATTTTTATAAAGAAGTTACTTTCATGTTGTAAGATGGGGATGTGAATAAATCATCTCGCACGCGCTTCAGCAAATTTACGAATCAGACATTCGATTATACAGCGCGTACTTGAACGAACATAAAGGTAGATTGCGTATCAAAATGGCTTAGCAATAGGGAGGTTGCACATAAATGTCTCAGACTATCTCTCAAGAGGAGAAATAATATATAAATCCCCAAACAGTGGTCACGCATAAAGGTGCGCATTATTAAGTTGTCTTTCATAAAGTTAAATTTAATTCTCCGTTTAATACCATCATACACGGAAAGCCTACATGTCGAGCAAGTAAGATTAAAATGGTGTTTAAAAACATAATTAAGAAGTCAACGGATATAATATATTCACAAACTGCCCATGGTACGAAAGCAGGTAATGATTAGTGTGCATCTTATTTCGATTCTGTAACCGCGTAAATTTTCATCGGATGAGGTGATATATGTTGGCTTCAATTACCACCAAACCATTAATTTGACTATCACCGTCTATCAGTCTTGTTGAACCGGATTTCACAACGCGACCTTGGTTTATGATAGAATTTGCACAATTATTGTTGAGATCTGATGGATATTTAAAGATTTCCTATTATTCAACTCTTTCGAGGGTTTACGATTCTCGCCCTGCTGTCTCAAGTTTGTGGTTCCAACTGCGCACAACTGTTTATTTTAGGCGCGGTGAAAGATCGTTCAGATGATGTTATAATCGATTATGACCACTATAAGCATTGCTGTTTGGTAAATACAAAGCCAGAAACATAATCTCAACATATTAGCATTACATACAACCTTTTGGTCACATTATTTCTGAGGAAAATATCTTGTTTTCAATTATCTCGCACCGTTTGTTTTCATCATTTGTGAATTTCATTATACTCTTAAACACAGTGCATTTATATAAACATTACTTACAATAGCCACACCCTTGTATTCAGGTCGTCGGAACCATCCCTGCATATGTCAATATTGTGGACTATTGCTGCGCTGCGATCACCATATTCGCCTATTTCCTTCTACTTCTGTTCATTTTTATGGTGTAAGTTTATTTTTGGCTTCGTATTGTTGCAGGATATAACAAAGTGTATTTAAAATTACAAATTTGGTCTTGATGGATAATTAAATGCACAAAATCTTTTCGTTGAACTAAACTATATGGGTCTCAAAGACACCAATTACCTGAACTGATTCAAATTTGCGCGAGTCTATAACCTCTGTAATGTAAAAAAATCTTAGAAATCTACGTACTGTGTACCGCACGTATTATTTAATGGAAACCACTGTGGGATTGGGTTAACGATTCCTAATTTTGCGGAAAAATAACAATGGCATACTTGGGTATTACAGCAAGTCTATTTCAATTAGACAACAATTAGTTAACGAACATGTAAACTTTTTCTGATTTTCAAATTAAGTTCAGAAAACACAGTTAAACATTAAATTAAACAAAACAAACTTGCAACGTTGGATTATGTATCGATACTATAGCTAGATAAAACTGAAACGTCCACTACAAAATTCATTATTTCGGAGGATGTTGTTGAGGCGTTCCCCCAAGGTGTTCATAGGTGTTGTCATCACAGGTCAATCACATTTGACGCTCAGCATTTGAAAAAGGATGCAGCAGTTGATGTGAAGTTAGGATTATTTTGTTCTGATGTAAACATAACTTAAAAAAGCTCATTTGCATGCATCTCCATCACCCATACACCCCACGACCGGTTTCGTGCTGTTTGAACTCATTCGGTAGGGAAAATTAGATCAGGATCCGCATATTCACTATGATATGATAAGGTAATTTCGAAGCTATATGCTTTTTGTGACCATAAATTCTTGAATCCTGAATCTTGAATCTTGAAGAAGAGCTTGTATGTCACAGTTGTATAAGGCTGGTACGACCAACCTATTCAATCACATGTGTCTAAACACATGCTTAATGGGGTTAAACCCATAACCATCATCAAGAATGCTCAGTCTCATGCAGCTCCATGACCCACACACCCCACGACCAGTTTCGTGCTGTTTGCACTCATCAGGTAGGGACAGGAATATCAGGATCCGCGAGCGCATGAAACCTGCTCACTTTCCGAACATCTATTGATTGCTTTAGTGTAGGGACCATATCAATAGAGATCTAGTTAAAAGGCAATTATCAATTTTATTTCTTCCATCACACATAAGAAATTCGAGTGATAAAAAGCATTGCGTAATACCATATATTTAGGCAATTTGGATATTGATTGTGTGAAGTTTGTACAACGAATATAGAGTCTGAGTTTTTCGGCTGTCTAAACATATGTTACATTCGGCAATTTTAAATTCATCGATAGGATCAGAAACGTAATGTCATGGCGTTTCTATACGATGGTTCAGAGAGCTTTAATACTTATAGGATAACTGAGAGGCATCATTTTATAGACTCTGTAAAAATAATAAAATAAATAAAACAAACTAATAGACTGATTACACATTTTACGATGCGAAAACGGGAATTAAACTTCATTTGCGAAAGTTTAAACGCAATTATAAATGGTAGAACACGATGCGTTCAATACATTTTCAATGTTTGCTCCAAATTTCGTCTCCCCTTGACGAGGTTCTCGCACATTGTTTTCCTAACACAGTGGAGCATTTCGTCTGGACCAGTTCAACATCATTCTTTGTCTATTACTGCACACTGCTGTGTCGTTGGGATTGCGATATGTAAAACCAAGCCAACATGTGCCGTGTATTGTAATGTCCGCCACGGTTTGCCTACTCCCTCTGTGCGCATTCACCTGGAAATTCATATTTGGCGTGAACACGTTGTTGGTTGTGTAAGTTAAAAATGCTGTATGTTTTTGATTCCAAATGTCACTGCTGTTCTAGAATTAGCGTGTAGTTTTCATCATAAAAAATAAAATATTGTCTATTTCGAGAGGTTTATTCTTTTTACAAACCCTAAAGTGTAATACCGTCATTGTTGTCAATTGCCCTATCGAGCTTCGTGTTTTTTGCAATATTAATCCCACCAATCAACAGGCTTGAACTATACTGTTCTAGAATAGGCTATCAACAATAATAATGATGATGGAAACTCAATTGTTGTATCCCGACAAAATAAGGTGATACTACAGGACTTAATAACTCAAGGATTGCTCTGAATATTCATTCACTAATTACATCGAAAGCATGTTAAATTAAAAGTAAAGATTTACATGAATTTAAATCCAGCGCATTATAAAAATATTTTTGCAATTATTGATAATTGTAGCTTGGAAGCTCACAGTCGACCAACGATTATCTTACGGAAATTAGGCTTCTTATTTGGAAATATATGTGCATACCCCAGATTTTGATTGGACTATTGATCTTCATAAAAATTATTTCGTTACAATATATTTATATGCATTTATGTTGCTCAGTTCATACGTTTACCTCGACCATGAAATATACAATCATAATCTACAAGTAGATTCTGTCTTCGACATGAATATTCAGGAATTTGTGAACGAATATGCTTCATATCAGCCTGCAGCTGATTTATCGACAATGATAATTACTCTAGCCACGGATTCCTGGCGTCAAATTTCATTTTTGTTTGACACGACTGCCTTTTCGATTGTATACGCGTTGATAGATGTTTGGCGGACCCTGCAGTTGTTCGATGCAAAAGATTTATTTAGTGCAGATAATCTCTCAATTGTCCAGTTCTCTACTTCAAATACCGCTACCTAAAATACGTTCCTGATTCCTGATTAGCCATTTATCGGCGTTCCAATATATCTGAGTTTTTTGTACACAATATTCCGATTATTACACAATTCTTTTGAAAATTTATGATTTTAATTTTACTTTTAGCGTGAAAACGTCGTTTTCGAGACGACAAAGCAAGAAACTACAAATGGTGCCGCTGATTTTGGCGGCCTACATTGTTCCTGCGATTATCATTGGAGCTTGGTTTGGTGCCTCGGACAACATTAGTAGCGGTGGTCTGTAAGTGCTTACATTCTATAAAACCGTTGATCAAACTCGATGTGTTGCTGCGTTAAATCATTCTTATCAATTTAAACAAAGTTACACACTTGAAAGCCACTGTGTCACGGCTCACTAAACCTAATCTTACTGTCTCCAACTGGTGACGGCATACAGCCAGAAACCAAAAGTGGTATATAAATTCGTTTCATGTTGGCAACACATCACGTTGTTCTTTTCAAATTACTTTTAATAAATATATTAATCAGTGATTGTTAAACCTTCATTGGTTGTACTAAACTTCAGTACCAGTTGATTCCAAAAAATGTTCACGTTTGTACCTAGAACGTGTGCGTTGGTTATCCATCATTGGATTGTTCTGCATTTTTATAAATTTGAACGTGTTTAACAACAAACATTCCTTGAATTTGAATTTTGCGGCAAACCAAGTTAAGACACTTTCGTCTACGAAAAATAAATAAACAGATCTATTTCGCCTGGTACGACTTGACATATTTTGCTATTCAAATCGCTTTATGCGCTGTTTAAGTCTACGCGGTGAAGATGGTGGAATCAGATACATTGGATATTTTAAACCACCTCGATTGTATATCTAATTCTCAGGAGGCCAGTCTCATCAAAAAATCATAATTATGACTGATTGTTTTAAACAAATTTTACACAGTGGTCGATTGATCTTCGATCTTCGCATGATTCATCTGATAGAGTCTATAAAAGAGAATTCTGCACAACTGTCAATAGTTTTTTCAGAAATTGATGATATATTGATATCTTCAACCACAGTGGAAAAACTTGCAATGGATGTTTCTTCATCAGATGGTTAAACGCTTCAAATTGACCAATATTCTTAAAATAAGCTATGATTTTCTATCTCTGTAAGCTACGGATAAATCGATATGCAAGCTTAGGTATACTTTGTATACAGGCATGTTGTATTTCGATGAATACAATTCCGGTTCTTGAAATTAGAATAACTAGTTTGTTCAATTATCGATGTGAGATATGGTTCAAAGATTAGAGTTTCAGAGATTTGATTATTAAAACAAAATTATTACCGCATTGATGGAAATGTGATTATTAATAGTATGTTAAGAGTATATAAAAATTATGGCTCTCTAATGATGTTAGTTTGCATATGTCGGTTCAATATCACTTCGAATACTGCCATGCGAGGAGAGTTCACCTCATTACGAGGTATAAATTTCCAGAAATAGCTTACACATCTTGTGATAAGTGAACTTGAGAGGTAGATGAATAGGGTACGTCTGCGTTTTACTTTCTCCACACACACACTTCTAAGCAACTGTCCTACGGTTGACACCACTTTGTAGGTACAAATATAATCGCACAGTTTCGGGTAAATTCACATAGTCCCAGACGTCGAAACGTTTGGCGTACAGTACATGGCGAAGATCCATAACTGACTTCGTGAAATGTTTCGTTCTAAACACAATATATGAAATCCAAATAAACTCAATTCAATTGCTTCATATTTCCATGTGTAGAACTAGCAACATTCTCCTGGTCACCAAATTTGCTTGAACATGATTTCATGATGCTGAATGAGATAAGGCCAAAGATTATTGATTGACGCTGCTAAATAACCGTGTCAACGATCGAATTATTGAGGTGGAACCCACGTTCATATCAAAGCAAATATTCTTTATTACGTCTGGTATCGGGTAACATATATTTATAACAATCCGCACCAGACAAATTAATCGCTGACTCTTGCGCAGGCTAATCTCACCTGCATACAATCAATGTTTCCGGAATCTCAAAATGTAATTTGCACTCGTGTTCGGTGATCCGTTGTCATAAAAGCAGTTCATGCAGAAAATGCATGTATTTTCTTTTCAAGCCATGATTTAAACCCGTATACTAGTATGTGGCACATGTAGTTAACCAGGTTGTTCGTAAAACCTTGTTTCTAATAGTGACGTAGAAGTAATACCTTGTTAACCATTGCTACATTGTTCCAATACATGCTAGTGCCAACATAAAGAACCGTGTCGTGGTTTATGTTTGTGTGAAGGAAATTGATGGAGATACGCATTTTATATCGACTTATTCTAGTTTTTGCAATATCATTTCAAAGTAGACAGTAAAATGCTTATCGATTTCACGAGGTGTCAGCGCAACTACTCACCTCGCTCATAATCCCATTTTTCAGATGCATCGGCCCATCTGTTTATCGCATGGTACTTATTGTCCCTATCACGCTGATTGTGGTGTTCAACTTGTTTGTTCTGGGCTTTATCGGCTGCGTGCTGATGCGCAGTTACATTCTGACGAGAAGCAGTCGTGTATCGCAACCTACGTAAGTTATTCTATCCATCAACTGAGTTCAGTTTAGCTAAGTCAAAATTTCACTGAGGCTACTTCTTTGTAAATAGGAATCCTGATCTTACTGTCTCTACCTGATGAGTGCAAAAAGCACGAAACGTGTCAAGTTGTGTGTGTGACGAAAAAGTATGAAAATGAATATTAAGGAATCAATTCTGTTATTTACGTTTTATTAAATCAAGCTGCAATTAAAGGCTAACATTAAATATAAAAGTCTCCAATGTTAATGTTGTTAAGGTTGTTGGCATCAATGGCTTGATGTCGACCACGGATGTACATGCTTCCATATTCTGCAACATTGCAAATAAATAAACATTCAAATTCTGGAGACGTTATCACTTCCACAACAATCACAAATAATAGGCTGTATTCAGCAATCGGCATCAGTTTTACCCTGATGGCGTGATAGCATTCAAAAGCAATATCTGCTTTTCCACAGCACGGAGTCGATGATTCAGAGTGTCTGCAAACTGAGTGGTACAGAGAAAGACTTATCGACTTTCATAGCTCTTTTTCAAAGATATTTGTGCCGCAAGTCATACCCTTTTCAATGGTCTCGAAAACCACGCACAAGTTTGGTTGCACGATAATATATCAAGGTTATATTGTTGAAAAACAATCGCTTAACATTGGATGACAGCTATAAAAAATACAGAGAGATGCAATTTAAATTCCATTGAGGTGGCTGGTTTGTGTGAAGGTCAATATACAAGGCCGAGAGTGGAGTGCTCTTCGATAAAAGCATCAAGTTTCCTTCTGAAATCACGAAATGACGCCCACAATCGAGTTTGAGTGCAGTATAACGAGACAACTTGAACTGACTCGATTTGAATTCTATCAAATCGCGGAGAGGGTGATTTTCCATCTGTAGTATTTTATATGTTAAAATAATGTCACTCCTTTCTCTTCTTTGTGCAAAATCGGTCAATCATAGCATAGAAAATTTGATCTTTTATGGGACACGCTGCATCTCATTAACTAGCTTCGTCACTCGGCGGTAAATATTATCTAAAAATCAAATGCCTTCACGCAGCCACTTCGCAAAAACTGGGATCATATATTCTATGGTCGGGTGGATGTAAGCATTTATAATGCGCGGGACCGTTTTAGGAGAGAACCGCCCAAATATTCACCCCAGCATTACCAAAATAAAGCTCGCCTTGTTGAAGACAATGACTGTTTGGTTTCAGGTCAATAGTAATCCAGATATCGAGATCTTTCTCAGCGCTGGTCCAAATCAAGTTTTCATGAAAGAGATTATATGTATGCTCATATTGCCGGCCATGTTGTAACATTTGGCATCTGATTTATTGGATACCAGTTATACAGGTCATACAAATCTCTCTGGAGCATCGAACAATCTTCAATCGATCGGATTTGCTTCCATATAGTTATGTCATTAACAGAAAGCACCATCTTGCATCGTACTACTTGGACAATAATAAATATATATGACAAGAAATGGATAGGTTCGAACACTTTAGATTGTGAGCGACCATAGTGACATTGATGGTTTTTTATCAAAAGACCTCAATGCCGATCAGTCAGATATTCCGCTATCACTGATAATAAGTTTCATGTTGTTCCATATTGCAATAGCTTCTGCAGAAATATTCTATGTTTGACCTTATAAAATGCCTTTGATACATCAATATATCAGGCATTAACGGAGTATCCTAGGTCAAGAAACGCTGTCCAATCGTCCAAATTGAAGAGTGAATTTGTCAGACAAGATCTGTTTCGTTGAAAATAATGTTGCCCTATTGATAAAAGTCCTTAAGTTTCAAGGTGACCAACGATACACTCAGTTAGGACGCGCTCCATAATTTTCAAGAATCAGGGGAACAACGTAAGAAGTCTGTAATTTCCTATGTTGGAACGACAGACACACTAGCATTCCATGCTGACAGTAGGCAACCTTCACAAAGACTTCAAATAAAATCCACAGCTGAACTGTATGAAAGATTTCTATAACATGCGCAAATATTTGTTGTCGCAAACCGGGGATATATTCGTAATTATTCGCCGTAGGTCTTTCCACAACGACTTTTTCACTTGTTGAAACATGTGGAGATTCCATTGAGTTTGATAAACCACGATGGGATTATTGTTGTTTCGGGCAGAACACTTGGAGTAAAAGCTCGCAAGAATATGCGCTTGCTCAGGAAAAGTATCAGTCAATTCTTGTTCTTTATTGAGCAGAAAAACACCTGGATTCACTTTCTTTCTTTCATTCACAATTTTTCAAATTAGTTTTAAATTACTTCACATTCCTTCCAAAATGCGTTGATGGTACTGTTGTTTATCCTGCCGAATGAGGATGGTCACTCAGTTCCGCATTCAGCAAAATTGATACCAAGTTGTAGAAGTAGCAAGATAACAAAAAATGGCCCTGGCTCGTCTTTTTCAGTGAAATCCATTTTTCGGTTCGATTACGAACAGAGAATCGGATGGTGCAGACATCTATGTGGTTTGATTGGATTTGCATATGAAGGTAGTTGAACAATGAGTTATAATCTGTAGTTGAGACACTACAATCGAGATGGACCTCATTTAGTTCACAGTGTGCTTCTCTAAGGCTCCAAACCTCGATTTATGGATGAACTTTGTATCGTCGCTGTCTCAAAACACTGCGGACATAATCGAATAGGAGCACGACATGGTCTCCCCGCCCCAATGGAGATTCCTAGGTGATTGATGTGATAGTCCATGCTTTCAAAGTCAAAACAAGGCCGAAAATATATGGCCAATGTGTTCCTATCACTCGTGTGTGGTAAAGACGTGGTTGTGAAAAGGGTACTAGGTCCAATATTTCGCGAAGTTTGTGGTGCAGTAAGTTCGTTGAGTATAGACGTGAAAGCCTAAAGTCCCCGAAGATTAGTTTTTGACCGTGCGCTTTGAGGTGATGGAGAATTTCAACTAGCATATCGTTGTTTAGTGCAGTCGATGTTGGTGAGCGGTATATGACCCCAATTATACACCTGTCATCAGATTCCAGGTCAAGTGTGCACCACAGCGTTTCAGTGAGTGAAAGATCAGTATCTGGGCTGACCTTATTGTTTAGTCGCTCATGACAATACAAAGCATCAGTGACTATGACAAAATAGCATCACTGCTTGATATCGTACTCTACTGTTTCATGAATCAATGTTCGAAAGGAATTTTTTGTAATATACTTCGCGATGCCGTTTTTTCCATCGCGTTAAAGCAACATTTCCTTTCCTACCATGGTGCATCGGGATATAAGGGAGAATTAGGTCCGGATCCGGCTTGATCTGATACGCATTTATCAGTACATTCTCGATATCAGCCTTTCATTTCAGTGTGAACTTCATCAAGCGAGGTTGTGTAGTGAGTTTGACGATTCACTGCGTCAGGGATTACATGTTCAATTCGTATAAGGTGACAAGGTTGAGACCGTTTCCCTTGGTAGTGTTTCTATATGTTGTCAACCAGGCCTTCTTGGCACTAGCTTACGTTCGTAAATATCAAGCTTAGTAATTATGGGGAGTTCTTATTGCGTATCGGAAAGTCAGACTCATTAGAATTTAAACTTGACGTTGTGCATCGGGTGCAACAGTTTTGTAATGCACAGCTGAGCTGGACCATAACAGTACTTCACTGTAACAATGCGCTACGACCGTTGTCGTTTTAGCTGATTCAAAAACGGGATTAACCCTGTTTTCTTTTATGTCACAACAATAGCCTGAGTTCCAGATTCCTTCAGCGGTTCTTCCGAAATCGTTGTATCGATAAGATAGTTTACATCAGTGATCACCTGCATACTCACATGATCTACCAATATGTCCACCACACGTCGAAAGTTAAACTCGAAACCGGTCATCTTAATTTCTATTTTAGATTCAAAAGTATCGGCTACGTCTTAAGCATGGATTGAATTTCCATATTTATATTGCTACACGCTTATTTACTATATTTCTCACTTCAGAAGAATAAATAACATATTCTATCGAAATGATTTCAAGCACAAGCTCTTTATTTCAGGAATAGATTCTCCAATTTGTTTGGAACAACGTTTTATGTGAAGGAAACGATCATCAGAAAAGAAAAATGTTAGCTTAAATATTACTTGTTCCAAGTACATTATCTGGGTAGCATTCTTATGGCTCAAACCAAATTAATCTCCCTGAAATATGATGAAATTTCGCTAACCATAACTTAAAAATTGTAACCGCGTTATGTACTTCCGTGTTACGTTTCAGGCCTTTGTTGGTACTGCTCCAAATAACGCTGACTCTGGGCATCCCCTACGTCGTTGTGTACTTGCAGTTCGTCAGCGCCGAAGTTCTTTTGGTAGCGGTTCCAATTTCGTCGGCAATAACAGCTCTGCTGATGCTTATCATTGTGGCGTTGTTGGATAAGGTTCGTTTGCAAAATTTGAGACTTTTATTTCAAATTCGCTCATATACTTGTATTATGCAGTGGATACAGTTTCTTGGATGCTTGGAAATGTGTAAATTTTCAAGCTAGTTTTTGCATGAATTAAAATTACTCAATCAATGGCTTTGTTGGAACATATAAGAAAACATCAGTGAATTACTTATCAAGTATATTGTAATTCAATATTCGCCTTTGATCTGACTAGCGTCTGTGTCTTGTTTGATGGGGTTGTTGCAATTTAAGCCTTTTGTTGAAGCAATACTTGAGTCCAAAACAATGTGAATTAACATGAATATGTATTCGCTTTATTATCAAAGTATGTAAATCTCATTTTCCTCTTTTTGTTGTATCATGATTCAGGACGCAGCATTTGTTTCAGTTACCGAGAGCACGTTATTATGCAAACATTCGAACCACAAATATTTACATTCTCACCTAGCAATGGGTTTTTAAGACCCTGTTAATTTTAATGTGCATTATGATAGCAAAAAGCATAAGCAATGTTGTAAAAGGATTCACAGAATAATAGCCAACAGATGATTTCGTGGCTACAGTAAAAGCGCAGTTCAGTTTCACAATCTGCAATCAGAAGATGCAGGCACCAAAAAGTTATTTATTGGTCGGTAGGACCGATGACAATTTTAAGTGTGCGGTCACCTGTATGTACTTTTCGCGCGGCAATCATGTAGGAAAATGATCAACAGGCTTACTCTTTATAACCCGACTTATTATACTCTAATTACATTTTGTTATTAACGTATCTAGGCCACGTCCGGTCGATGTTGACCATGGATAAACATCACAATTGCATGATGTTTTCGTGTTTCACAGCGTTTTACAGACTAAACATTTCAAATCTGGAGTAACAATTTCTCCCGAACTGATTTCAACTATAGGCAGAACTCCATCGTTAGGCGTCAGTTGCACGAAGGCAGTGTTCAGCAGTTAAGAGCTGTATCGGCTTCTCCTCATCTAACAGACAACGCTTTACACAAAACCTTCTATGTGAGTGGTGAAGAGCAAGTTCTTCCCAGGGACAATTCAAGAGCTTTCATATCTATTTCGCAAACGTCTTGGTGCAGCAAATGCGGACTGCCCAATGGTTGACATCCTGATTGCAACTCACCATAAAGTAGATCTATTATGACAATTTTCAATTCAGTAGACGTGGCATATAAACTTTGAATATTCATTTGGTTGACCATATCTCACAACAATTTCAATTTCAGCGTCATATAATCGAGCATGTCACATTTGTTCAGATAGCAAAACCTATTTTACCGAGTTTGCTTGCAGTTACGTGCTGTGCATGTTCCGTTAGGTTGACGATACTACTACATATGTTGGTGTTCAAGGTGACTGGTGTGAAAGTGCCCACCAACATTTTTACATCCTTTGGAATAAATTAGGTAATACATCTGGTTTGAGTATTTCGTTTTAATTTTCTATTTAGTTGTGTATTTCGAGATAAAAAAATTTTGTTTATAATCGTTCATATACATCAGTTTATCAGGGGTGTAATTTAGTATAATTACTACGGTGAAACACTTTTTCATAATCATCTTTATTATAAAGCGAACTAATGAATGATTACCAATGATTACCCCTGACAACCCATATCTCCTTACTGTGTACTGTTTTTTTTCTTGCCCGACGTTATAACAAGTTGAACATGGCGTTATCAATAATACATTTTACATGTTTATTACTTATTTAGGATAACCGAAAACGGGTCCTCTCAATATTCCAAGATTGGACCAGTCGGGGTAGCAAAGTTGCTTCACAGGGATTCAAATCCGATTCCTATAATATTCGGAAGCAAAAAGCAAAAAACGTTAACCCTGAAGGAAAACAGGCTAAAATCGCATTCACTTCATCGGGGATTGACCCAGTTACCATCACAACGCCGGTAACAGCTTCCCATCAAACCAATGAAGTTTGCACGCTGTGTGAGTTTCTTTAAAATTTTCGCGCGAACATGAGTACATGAAGATTACTTGGAGTACAATAATTTGCCGCTTTTCCCTATAGTCGTCCCCACCGCTATGACAGGACAGACGCCATTCAAAGAGACTTCGTTTGATCTTTCGCGGAATATCGGTTACTCTACATCCTCTGCGTATCAAGCTCTTACAGATGAGGAATCTGAAAATGAAGGACCTTGTTTGAATTGATTGACCCTTTGCAAACTTAACCGCTAACAATTCTCAGCTGTCTCATCATTGTTGCGCATAAAATTTTAAAATATCAAGTACAATTAAAATGACATTTATAGAAAATCATGGATATGAACGTTTTCATGCTTTCAAATACTACGAATCTAAATAAACGTTTGCTATGCGGTGAGCTTCGTATTGGAAAGCAGATTAACTGGAAAGTTTTGTTGTTTTAAGTTTTAAGTTTCTGTTAGGAAAACAGTCATATCTGTATTTATTCCGAGGACACATGTGCTATGTGTTCTATCGTTTGAGAAATGGGATGCTGGTAAACCCATATATCTCCTCTTTTGTCTAGAAGAAACGTCTGTGGCGTCGTTGCAACTTAGTATTATATAAGAGCTGTAGGTAATTATGATGTTTGATTAACTATAGGTGAAATATAGTTTGCTTTTTATTGTGACACGGAGAAATAATTAGCAGTTAAGTTCATTTGGAAGGTCAAAACTGGACAGAACTGATTCAATGTTGAGATTGTGTTCAAAGAATACAGAATTATTCATAGTACATCTTTTGGGAATCGCTCTTCACTAATCGCCAGCGATGTAATTCAATTTGACTGTAAAAAATCTATTTAAGATTGAATATTGCAATCATGCAAACATATCAGATTATCCTGCCTGAAATTATTATCCTCAATCGGCCAGACTCGGCCATAGTGCATAAGTATTTTCTATTACATTACGATTTGAACGACAATGCATCCCGAATTAAAAGGACATTTTGTCATTAAACACACAGTGATTGTCTTGAGATGGTGAAATATCCCGTAGACACTTAATAATCTTGAAGATGATACTTTAAAAATGCTCATTCGCATGCATTTCCATCACACACAACCTGGTTTCGTGCTGTTTGCTCTCATCAGTATCCGCATGGCATTAAAACGGTTTAACAATTGTAAACAAATTGCGTCTTTA
>JACCGJ010007499.1:0-16289 GCA_013407085.1 Atriophallophorus winterbourni
GAACTCGCTTTATGTCTATATCGACTACAATGTTTGTGTGCTCGCTGGAAATTATTTGACAATAGTTCACGACAATCAATTTGTACCATCTGACATGAGGAGGTGACATGTAATCTGTTATTATAAATGGAGCATTTCTGTATCAAAAATTAACACTCACTGTACCGCTATATGGCTAGAGACACACTTCGAAATCTGAAAAATATTTAACGCCTTGGTATGAAAGGAGAAATATAGCAAATTGAACATATAGGAGTCGTACATTTGAGATATGCTACTCGTTATATACTACTATTTTTCCACATTTTCATTCATACGTACGGCCGAAGCACGGCCACCCATGGCCTCTAAAATAGATTCGGTTAGTGAATAAAGCTATTTTCTTTGTCTCGTCATTTTTGGCTTCCAGACGTTATATAATCGTATGTCTGAGCTGTCGACGGTTTTCGGAGAGTAGATTTCGTAGGCGCCTCAGGCGGTGAGGACGAGGAACTACCAAAAGAGAATGCGAGGCGATCTTATTCTTGCAAAACAGAATCCCTTGTTATCTTCTGCCACGTATTCCAAATTAGAACTGCTAGCAACCTCCAAGTTCACGGTTGTACTTGGAAAATATCATACTCAAAATAGAACTGTCGTAGATATTCCTATTCCGTGCGTGTGTATTTCATTTGAACTTCCCTACCCGCTAATATGGTAAACTCCGCTAGTTTAGCGATACTCAAATCGAAACGTTACGATTATGTGAGAGCTAACCCCGATATTGTTCCCACCTATTAACAAGTTATCCCAATCGTACAGTTTCAAAATAAGTCGAGATAAACTGCGGTTGTTAAAAAGGTAAATGATTTTTTCAACAAGATATCGTGAAGTTGGATTCCATGGAGCTCTAAAGTTTTTGCGTTTTCAACAATACAACCTTGAATACTTGAATACTTGACCATAATTATTTCCTCACACGTTTTACCATCAACGATACCAATTTGTGGAATGTTGCACGGCAACGGAGGAAATGTTTACAACGCGCACGCTTTAAATGATTTAATCAGTGCTCCCGTGCACGGAACAAAATGAGACTTGAAAGCCATTGTAGCTGTAGCAAAGAGCCATGGTGTCCAAATGTAGAATCACTATGTGATTTCGGGTCAAACACTTGAAACACTTGTATCGAAACAATGTAGAATTTGGGGGAGATTGCGGACGATGTGAGCACTTTAGCCTACTTTGAATAACTGTCACTTTTGAATAGGTTCGCACGACCAACCTGTTCAATCACGTGCCCAAACACATACATATCCACATGTGATTAAACTGAACCAGCAGTGGCTTACAAGCGCAACTAGTTTTATATTCATCCACTGTTTCAAGTGCATGCGAATCCTGATACTACTGTCCCTACTTAATGAGTGCAAACAGCACGAAACCGGTCGTGGGGTGTGTGTGATGGAGTGCATGCAAATGAGCTTTTTACTTAATAATTATGGGTTCAATGGGTTCAAACCCTATCTTCCTGTGCGTGGGCTCATGTGATTGAACTGGTTAGTCGTGCGAAACTGATCCAACAGTGGCTTACAAGCGCAACTTGTTTTATATTCATCCACTTTTTCAAACGCATGCGGATCCTGATCATACTGATGAGCGCAAACAACATGAGACCGACCGCGGGATGTGTAACTGAAACTTGTGATGTTTTGCAGTGCCTGTCGAGAGAATTTTCTCAGAACTCAGAACTCAGATTAAGAAAGTTTTTTGATCAAAAAAGAAGTAACCAATAACCACAAGAGGACGAGGTATATAGAGTAAACATATCAAATCTATCAAAAATCAATAGGGACAGTCACATACGCATGGTTCGTCATATACTCATCAAGTTTAGAAGCAGAAACCGCAACAGATTCCGAGCGTGTGATTTCTTCAGGCAAAATGTTCCAAGTGAAATAAATTCTTAACGAGAAAAATTACGACGAATATCCAATCGAGAATGCGGAATGCTTACAGCCCTTGAATGTGTTCGTTTTCGAGTAAGGCCATTGGGCTTTAGATTATGTTTTGGGGGAATGGTTCTCAGTATGAAAGATTTTGAATGCAAATGTAAATCGTGTAGATTTAGTTTCAACATTTGCTCATTGAAAGGCAAAATTCTGTAACGGGGGCCGACTTTGTCGCACGATGATAAATCCTGTCAAGTAGTTCGATATCCTTCCTCAGCCATGGTGCCCATGCTTGAATGAAATATTCGATAACAGGACGTATATTAAAGTAATGTGTTGCTCACATCCCCATCCCTTATATTAATTAACCGTGGTAAGATTTCGGACGTAAAAATCCTGAATATCCTTTATAGAAGACTCAAGATACGTCAGGCTTGGTTGTACACTGTCCGGTAATGATATCCAGGCTTAAGTTTAAACGACACCCAGATCCCGAGATCTTTTTCGCACTGGTCCATTTGAGATCTTGTGTGCCAAGCTTATACGTGTGGTGCAGAGATTTTCCAAGCCGCAGCATTTTACATTTCGAAGGGTTAAATGGTAAATTATTTGTATTGGACCAAACAAATAAGATGCACATATCTCGACATAATGCCATACTGTCACTAACAGACCTGACATCTTTCCATATTTTAACATGATCGAGAAACACTATCAAATTACATTCAATATTCTCTACTATATCGTTCATATGCACCAAGAACAGAAGATGTTCAAGCACCGAGCCTTCTGGAACTCCATTGGTGACGTCTATTCTTCTAGAGAGGGTGTCGCCAACGCAAACTTGGACGTGTATATCAGCAAGATAGTCCCTTATCCAATTTAGCAACATTCCCGTTATTCCATCTGCTTCGAGCTTTTTATTATAATGTTATTGTTGATTTTATCAATAGCTTTGGAAATATCGATGTAGCAAGCATGTACAACATCACCTACGTCTAGTGCATTGGTCCAATCCTCGAACGTTGTAAGAAAGTTAGATAAACAGCAACAATTACTTCGAAAACCGTGTTGTGATGCGGTCAAAATATTAGGGTTTTCAATATGTTATCTAATACTCGCAGTCACAATGTGTTTAATTAATTTATGTATCACCGGAAGTAACGTTACCGGTCTATGGTTTACTGTCTGAACGGCTTCTATCTATATAAATTAGAATTATCATCCCAGCTTTCCAATGCGGTGGTATTTTTGCGTCATGTAGGCTGAGATTGGATATGCGAGTGAGAGGAGCAGTCAAAGCAACGCGACACCTGCGAAGTACGGCGGGGGTAATTTTGTCTGCGCCAGGGGACTTCTTTTCATTTAGTTGACAAAGTTCCCGACAAATTATGTATTCATTGACAGTCATTTCACTTAATAATTCAAAATTTGGCAAATTTGGTGAAACGTGATAAGGGATACAACGATTAGTATTGAGACAGGTGAGTAAAACTTTGTTAAAGTATCTAGAGCATCGTGAGTCAATCCATTATTGGTTTGTAAAGAGAATGTGCCCGATTAGATTCTTGATAGCTCATTTACTATCTTGTAGCGAAGCATAGGATTCTTTCCCATTCTCTTGAGTAATTTCCATTGGAAGTGCATGCGATCTTCTCTTACAAGAGTCGTGACGTGATTCCGAATCTTACAGAGTCGTTTCCAAGTAGCTTCCGTACCAAACTTTTTATGAGTTACCCAAGACTCCTTCTGTATAGCTAACCATTTCTTAGTTCTACTCCGAATAACAAACTGGTAGTTTTGGTTGTATTTGCGTGGTATTAAACTCCAGATTTCGTCAATTTTTGAATTCAAATAATTTAGAAATGTATTTAATATAAGCCAGAATCCATGAAATGTAACTCTTGAGTGTTTTTTTTAATTATTACAATTGTATTTTTCGTAAGTCTTTTGTTTGGTCGCTCAATCGCTCGGCACTATATACATATTCAAATAAAAACAGCGTTGTTGGTCTTTCCCAGTAGTTCCAGGTACTGTATTTGGTCTATCGCGGTTGTTTCAGGGTTAAGACAAGGTCAAGGGTTGAATTTTGGTCAAGACCCTGTCTGTGAGTTGGTTGGTAAACGTGATTGTGCAGTGAAGCAATTTCTATAACCTCCTTCAATTTATGTTCAAACGAATGCAGGGAGTGTTCACTTCTCGAAAAAAGATGCGGGAGATTAAATTTGCCCATGTTCAACAATTGAGTAGTTTGGCAGCTTGTGATGTATTGCAAAGATTCGATTAGTTTATCATTGAAAGA
This sequence comes from Atriophallophorus winterbourni, assembly GCA_013407085.1. Taxonomy (NCBI): domain Eukaryota; kingdom Metazoa; phylum Platyhelminthes; class Trematoda; order Plagiorchiida; family Microphallidae; genus Atriophallophorus; species Atriophallophorus winterbourni. The sequence continues at coordinate 4,234 of JACCGJ010007499.1, forward strand.
GCTTTCAGATGATAGCGAGCGGTAAATGATGCCGATAGTACATTCATCTCCATTGACTAGGTTCACTGAACACCACATCGCATCAGGAAGGCTGAGGACAGGATGATCAATTACTTTGCACTGCGCTAAACGTTCATGGAAGTCGATTGCAACTCCACCGTCTGATTTCAGGCGATCGCGACGGAGTAGTGACATTTTTGGATTTGAGAGCTCAGCATCAGTCAGGTGGGCTGGAACCAAGTCGCTGTGATTGCAACCAAATCGGGCGGAGGTCTGTCACTAGACTCACATAGTTCAGCTAATTTGTTGGTTAAACACTGAGTATTCGTATATATGCACTTGATCGTATTTATCTTACACAATATAGGATTGTGTAATGTTTTTTTCGTTTTTATTAATAACATTTTGACTGTCAATAACAAGATTGCAATCAAACTGTTACTGCGATGGTTCTCTGGGTGTTAGCGAGGGAACACACTTGGGTATGCTTAGCCTTACGTCTGGTGGAAGTTTCGCGCGGTACGACTTGCAGTTGGTATTGAGAACGATAGCCGTGTCGGTCGTTAGAAAAGTGATCTTTTGAGAACTGGGCCCATTGCCTTTGAAGTTGGAGAATCTGGGTATTCGTAATGTGTCTACAACAATTGAATCACGAGATTCAATGGCATCGGCGATGTATTACCATTGCTTGAAATCATGTTGCTTTGATTCCGGTGCTGATACTGCATCAACGTTTTCGGGGACACCGAGGAATGTTAAACTACGTGAAGTAGACTTGTCTCACCAGCCGTTGTTCTGATTATTGTCCACTTTGTTATAACGCTGGATGTGCTCTGATGTCCAAAGTAGAAAAAACGAATGCAGTTTTTGATATAAAGATGATACTTGCAAGTTTAATCACCTTCACTTCATTCTTTTAACTCATTTGATAAAACATTTTCCTGACATTTGTTTGGTTAAATGAATCTGTTCACCGAAAATTGGGCTAAAGGCATTAAAGTCATACTTTTCTTCGTTAACCAGAGTTGTCTTTGTCCATTTATTAGTTTAGCGAACGCATAGATTTGATACAATTTTGATTTACATATAATCACTTGCCAAGCGGTAACCATGTGACTGCTCCGTTGCTAAAAGTTCACCGCATTTTAGCGGATAAACCGATTGATCTAGTCTTTATCTGCTTGACTTGACATCTTAAGGATTTCAATATGCTCTTCAGTGATACCGCCAATTAAAGAACATAGCGGATTAACCCTTTGTCTACGGTAATTGATATACGTATTTTATGATATTTTTGTGTTATTCTGATCAATTATGGCATAAGTAAAACACATGATTAATTTTTATGGATCAGATGCCAGACGCCGCCTGACTAGTGCAATCCGATGGTGACTGAAGGTACCGACGGAAGCTACTGAGCAATCGACTGCTTGTTTGAGGTTGTAAGTAGAGTTACCGTCAGTAGACAAAGGGTTAATCATCTTGATCTGGCGCAAATTATGTCTTAAAATCGAAAGGTTACCCAAAATGTGCTCTAAACGGTTGTTTTCAAAGTTATTTTCTTGAAATTGACTACTCGATTGATCTCAAACATCCTTCAAAATATTCACCATGTTTTTTCTATGCTCTTTATGGTATGGTATGGTATGCTCGTTGCCTTTTATTCTCACTCCATCTTAGACAATGTAGATAAACGTTTTGGTTTTCTGCAGTATTCCGCACCTTATCTACGCATTCCAAAAATTTCTTTCCCATCTCCTGCATACGAATATTCTGAGGAATTACGGTTATTGAAAGAATGATCACTGTATTCACGAATTTAATTCGAGATATGATCTTTGATTGACGCTTCCTTGAAGTGACGGTTCGATCAAAGTCACTTCATCTGATGGTGCACACTCGTTGCACTAGATTCGCATTGCTGACAGACGCTTCCATTCTACAGGATTCCAATATTTCGCCCCTTATTTATTCCAATCAAAAGCAGTTTCAGCTTTAAAACGCAAGTGACGATTTGATACCTGCTGCTACGAGTTCTTCATCATTTTTGTCCCAAGTTAGTGCTGTGAAAATTCGAGCACACTATTACAGCTATTTGCTTCTTCATTTTCGTCTGTCTACTTTAGCAGCTCGATTACCCCGGAAACTCCACACTGTCTTCCGAGACGCTCACCTCATTGTTCCCAAATTAACCAGCGGAGACACTGAATTTTTGAGAACGATACGATAAATCAACGATTTAAACCCCAATGAAAACTAAGTTAGACTTTGAGGTGTGTAAATGCGAGCGACATGAGCAACAGATTACCCAACGAAAACACTGAAAACATTGAATAAGCCACACGTTTTATTATTTTCACACTTTAAATTAATACATAAAGGCAGTAGACAAAGTATTTGAGATGCGGAAAATTAACAGTGCTGATGTCCCAGATATGTATCAGTCAGATACAACGTTAATATGGCCTCTCATATAAACTCCCGGAATTTTCTGACCCATTAAACAACACGGAATCTGTGTACGTTGGATCGAATCTCGCCATTTTACCGTACATCATAATCAGGCCTGAATGGCGCTGGCCCGCGGCCCATCTGTAATCCAGCGACCGTTGAAGGTCATTCGATTGACACCCTATTGGCGCAAGGACGAACGCACACGTTGCGGTTCAGCCAATCACCGATCGACGTGCACAGCGAATTGTGAAACTCAGGGTTAACGGCCTAAACATCAAATGGAATGAAATTAGCACGTGATGCATAAATTCAATCGGAAATCCGACGTTCATAGCTCCGAGGATGACATTCACCGCGTGCCTTAATGACAATCTGTCTGTTCACAGATCAAGGCAAGCGCGGAAAATGTCAATCGTTCGGACTGATACACGGCCAAATTTTATCTTCGTAACAATTTGAGACTCACTTTTATTCCTCTGACAGCCGAGTAGAACGATACACTGGAAACAAAGGCAGATTTTCAGGTGGATTAAGTTGGACAGAAATAAGCATATAATTGAAAAACTTGTCTGAAAACTTTGTTAGCCTCAGAATGAATGTGTCAAGAAAATATTTATTTGAATAAAACCACGTCGAATGATAATAATATTGTGGATAATGTAGGTTACTCTAGTTAACAAGAATGAGGTGTTTAGCCATCAACACCATTTGCTCCCAAATGGTATACATCCCCTTAAATTATTGCGCGCTATGGCTGTTCCGATTCTGTGGAAATTATCTTTTTTTAAGATGTATGCATAACATAACATTTTATCTTGATTTATTTCCAGAGTTTTCAGACCGCGCCAACATCTCCAAGGTAATTGTTGATATGGCGACACTGGTAGACAGAGAAAATTTTCGCCCGTTTGCTTAGTCAGCAAAACACCTTGCCAGGCTTGGCTGTCAAATGTTCCATAGTCAGAGCGAGAGCTTTGCATTTTTGCAAAATTTATTTGTGGCATACTTTCACACATGAACGCTCTCAAACATTATTTCACCTGACAAAATTGTGCACTCATGCGCAAATGTTGCAACGGTATCCCATTGCCATGGTAGTAAACATCGTGTGTTCTTACACTAGTCTAAGGTCACCTCTTACTTCAACCTAGACCGTCACCCTTGGTTACCGTAGAAAAAGGCAATAACTTCAGTGAGCTGTACTAAATATTGAAGGGGTTTCCATGAGTCTTAGATTCCAATCTGCTCCTTTAGATCACTACATTAACCGTGTAACTGCTTGTAAGCATGCCCGAAAGTGCAAAAAGCAATTAATTTATCTATTGAATTGCAACCTTGAGTCAATATAACATTACAAGTTTATTCTGATCAAGATAAATGTATAATTATTGGTTTTGAAGTAACCATATATGCTATTTTCCGATATCCGTTAATGATATGAATTCATCTGTGACAAATAAAGCCTACCGCATCAATTTCGTTCATAATTCTCAGATCCTGTGTATTGATTTTGTAATGAATCAACCAAACAAACTGGGACAACAATAACTCACTGAAATCCCATTTCGAATCGAAATTCTCTCCTTCCCAACGTCTCTTTCGAAATGATGACCGAGTCGCTAACAAATGAACTAGAACAGTTAATTTATGCTTTTATAGCCTGATTTTAGGATGTAGGCACGCACGCAATGACTCTTGAGAACGTTCTCTCACAGACTACGCGTGTCTGTGTGTATTTGGGAATTTCCAGTTCCCGGGAGCGCAGTATCAACGATTCCCACAGAGGAGCACACCCGCACAGATACGACGGTCGTGTGTTTCGCAGAGCTATCGGGAAATCCGATGAGATGAGTTTGGTGTGTCTGAGGAACGTATCGATTGATTCTGGGAAATACGGAAAGGGGTGTTTTGTATGAACGACGCTCGATCGATGGATTTCTGTTAATCAATCAGCTTACGATGGGAAATTCACGGGGTAGTGCGCTCGTATGAACGCGTGCATCTGTATGTGGGGCGAACCCGGATAAAAAGATATATTTTTGCCTCAGGCTGATTTGAGTGTAGCTTAATAGTTGTTCGTTTCTTGGTAAAACGAAAAAAGAACAAGCTAGCGTGATCGAATTTGATGTATAAAAAACGTATATGCCACACACACATATGAATCGATTGTGTATTGAATCAGTTGGGAATTAGTTTCTGGTGGAGGAATATTCTGAGTAGCGTTGTACTGTCAATTGGGTTCATTTGACGTAGAAAATGTCATAATTTACGTCACTATGATTCGAGAAAATGAGCGCAGCGTGTGAGGCTTGCCTACCATGAGAGTTAATCTCAGAAATGAATCGAAATCTCGGTAGCTATATTTTATTTTGAGTTTATGGTGTTAGTTTTTTCAAGGGTGAACAGTAGAAAATACATCCAAAACATTTTAAACAAAATGAATGTGCTAAGTGTGTTGGGGGGTCATTCATTCAGTCCCTCCGTGCCGGGTGGCACATGAGGCGAAGACAACTTCACGCCAGTGGTTCCGGTCTGTCGCTGCTTCCGTTGCCGTCTGCACCGTGAATCCTTGTGCATGTAGTTCGCGTTCCAACGTTCTGCGCCAAGTTTCCTTGAGCCGTCCCCTTTTTCGTTTACCTTGCGGATGCCAGTGCATGGCTACCTTCGTATGAGAACTGGGATCCATCCTGCAGACATGACCGAACCACGGATCTGTTGTCATCGTTTCCGTAGCAATGTAGGTTTTACGGGATAGGGTTTCTAGCCCTAAGCCCAACCCTCCTTCTTTCTCAGACGGGCTTAGGACCGTCCTTCGGCGGAGGGTTTTGTTAAAGCTAGGGGCTTTTTAGACCACTGAAAATGAATTGTTTCGAGGGCCTGCGGATCCTGATCGCACAGTCCATACCTGATGAGTGCAAATAGCACGAAACCGGTTGTGGGGTGTTTGTGATGCAAATGCATGCAAATGAGCATATCGGCTCATAATCATGAGTGTAACCCCATCTGCGTGCGTTTGGGCACATGTGATTGAATAGGTTGGGCATGCCAACCTTGTAAAACAATTTCTTCAAAGTTTGTTTTCCTTTGGAATAACCAGACTGGTTATCTTGAATTCTATTTATATAAACTACAAATTTTCGAATATCTGATCAAGTTCAACTAAATGCCTTTAAGTAAAGCTGTGTTCGATAGGCTCTACTTTGATTTGGTGTTATAAGAATGATTTCGCGTAAACTTCATTCCTGGGAGTTTCCTTCCATGTATCTTGATATAGTTCCCGTCAGCAGAGCACACTTGCATTAAATACTCAAGTTATATATCTTGAAATTTTATAATTCACCTTAGATGATTCATCACATGTTCAAATAATAAAAACCAATTATTTATGTACAAGGAAAAAATTGAATCGATACAGAATAAACGTGCACATCAGCTCCCGGTTTTGTATCCCGAACCGTGTCCATACAGGCTGTGTTTATCGTGAAACCGCTTTTGCTTTTGTCGCTGATTGCAAAACCACACACGCACCACACATTTACGTAATTGTATTTGCTCCGCAATCCGAGCGAGTTGTTCGGACGAGGGTTTTGGTTGGTCACGGAAATAGGCTTCCAACAATCGTTTCTCCTGGTCGGTGATCGAAGTACGTTGGCGTTTACGGTTCCCGCCAAATACCACATGGGTCCCCGCCGTTGGTTTCCCGAACATGGTCTCGAGATTTTGCTCGACGTGTTGCAACCAATTTTGCAAAATCGGTTTCAAAATAAGCATGTTGTTTTGGGACAGGGTTAGGGACTCGAAACGACAAATGGTGGACTGGGAAAGACACCCGAATCCGCCGATGTTCAAATGACCCAAAGCGCGACCGACTTCAGCTTGCGTGATGCCTAGTTTCATGCGTCTTTGTTTGAAGCGGATGGCGAAACTTTTCAAATCGTGATAAACCTGATCACTGGGAACAAGATCAGGCAAATGGCAGTGGATTTTCGGATGCATAGGATGAATTTGTCGTTCATCAGGGTAGTAGTATTTGATGGTGGAATCTGGTAGTGGAGCCTCAGTGAAATTTCTCGCAAATACTTCTGTGGAAAGCGAGCGATCATATCCTGAAAGTAGGGTGTGTTGTGTAGTTTGTGGTTTTTCATTACAATCGTGACCGTAATCTGAAACATCACTGGGTGGTATGATCCAGTTTGAACAACACTGCCATGAATTGGATGCGTGCTCATTGTGGTTCAATCGCCCGTTCGAGCTGATATAGCTGCCGAACTCACGTGGGCCAAGATTCAAATTCAAATTCAAATCTGAAACGGGGGTCAATCGTACGAAACGTTCTTGATTTATCGAGGTTGTTTGACTGCACGAATTATCAGTTATCGATGAAGTGCAATCCTGTCTACAGTCAAGTATTGGTGAGACATTTGATCTGCGATTGTGTTCGCCTTGTTTGCACCAATGAGATAAGCAAAAATCAAGGTCGTTCGAACAGTCTGATCGATTGAAACGGAATGGTTCCGTACAAGTATCTTGATGACCTGTGGTGATGACGTCGCATTGGGATGGAGTATGTGTGTCTGGTAAATTTTGCCTGTCCTCAAGTAATTTGATCAAATTTGAGTGAGAACTCGCGGGTGATCTGTGGATATGATCTTTGCGCGCTGCGTTGATTCGAATTGATTGATAATTCAAATCGATCGACTGAAAATGAATATGTGAACATTCATTAAGTTGGGAAAATCGCTCTCAATTATATTGTAATGGTTGTCTAGGTCAAACAAAGTACTAATCAGTGTAGTGTTAAACAAAGTTATGCTTGTATGCCACTTATATATAGGCTTCGTACAACGAACCACGATGTTCAGACACACAAGGTGATTCTTGGTCAAAGCACTCAAGGCGCTTATGGATGACCAAAGTAATGTGTTGCTCACATCCCCCGAAATTACACTCCAATACCGGTTTCTGGCTGTTTTCCATCATCAGGTAAAGACAGTGAGATAAGTCTCACTGAGTCCTGAAACAGTGGTAAAGTGGTAAACAAAGATATACCCGGATGCCAGAATCACAGAGTGATTCCTGGTCAATCACTCAAGACACTTATGAATGACCAATATTTGGTGTTTGTGGATGAAGTGGCCAGCACAATACATTGATCAACGCGGTTATTTTCGGGGTAATTTTTCGAAAAATTATACATTTCAATCAACCTGTACACTGTCTGTCGAGCTGGAACGATCACTGAATCAAATTATCGGTGAATCGACGAACATTATTTTAGCATAGTTGTGGTCAGAAAGTCTGAACTGTGGTACCTGGTGAATTAGAAACTAATGAATATAATGACCTTTGGGCTTGAAGCTGAACACCGCGTACGATGAGATTTGGATGTGTACGTCGAGCTTGGTGCAGAACGCCGAAGGACGCATGCAATTGAACAGTAAAAGACAATGGAAATATTGTTCAGAAGATGTGTGCTAACATATGCGTCAGTTCCTTTGATTGATACAGGCTTGAGAATGGCCATGCTTAGAATGCCTGCGCATGGAATGCTATCTAACATTGCTCCATTGAGAAAAAGTCACTCCAATGTTAGCCAATGAATGTCAACTGCGAATACTCGGTCACAAAATACGCGCGCAAGAAATAGGCAAAACGAATATGAGTACTTTGATTTTCTCACAACAAACACAGCAGTTTCTCCATTCGTGTATATACGAGTGTATACATAGATTGCATAATAATATATATCGTACATAGCATCGATAAAATCGATGGTTTCTCTTAACTAAGTGTGATTACGTCCATTCAAGCAAATTATTCGCCAAAATAGTCATGACATTCTGGTATAAAGGTTGAATAATTAATGTCCCGCTGCATTCCAAAATTGAGAACAAGCCTTTGAGACAGAAGGTAATGGACGATTCGTGTCTTTGTTTAACGCAAATGACTGATTTCCTGCTGTAATATTGATTTTGATGTTGCGTGTACGTGCTGGTGATGTTGCTGGCCTGCTTCGGTCAATGTCGACAATGGATGTACCTCACAATCGCAAGAATTTTCATGTTCTGCAGCATTTGGAATGACTGAACAGTCCGTTTCGGGAGGAACAATCTTTCCCGCAGCGCTTGCAATGATAGACAGAACTCGGTCGTAGGGCGTCAGTTGCATGCCGGTGGCGTGATCTGTGTTCAGCAGTCAAAAGCTGTATCTGCTCCTCCCCCGCTTGCAGACGACGCTTTACACAATGCCTCTAATGGGAGCGGTCAAGAGCAAGTTCTTCCAAACTCGCAGGGTCAATGGCAAGAGCTTTCTTATCTCTTTTGCAAACGTCTTTGTATCGCAAGTGCGGTCTGCCCAATGGTCGACTTCCTAATTGCACCTCACCATAGAGTAGATCTTTCGGAATACGACCATTTTCCATTCTATAGACATGACCAAGCCACCGCAGGCGGCGCTGTCGTAATAGCTGGTGATATGATGCACCACATTTCATCGGTCTTTTTTAAGTGTTTTGATTGCTTGACCGCGAATAAATCTATGATTTGTTCATTTGAACACCGTGGTTCGTTGTGCGAAGCTTACGTAACAGTGCCATACAAGTATAACTTTGTTTACCACTTATCCACTGTTTCAAGACTAACTGAAACCAATCTTACTGCCTCTATCTAATGACGGTAAACAGCCAGAAACCGGTAGTGGTGTGTAAGTGCTGGGGATGTGACCAACACATTGCTTTGGTTATCCATAAGCGCCTTGAGGGCTTGACCAAGAATCACTTTGTGATTCTGTGTTTGAACAACATCGTGGTTCGTTGTACGAACCCTATGTAACAGTGGCATTCAAGATAAAATTTGTTTACCACTTTACCACTGTTTCATGTCTCACTGAACCTAATCTTACTGTCTCCACCTGATGGCGGCTAACAGCCAGAAACCGGTAGTGGTGTGTAAGGGATGGGGATGTGAGCACCATATTACTTTTGTCTTTTATATGCGCCTCGAGCGCTTGGCCAGGAATCACTTTGTGATTCTGTATTTGAACATCGTGGTTCGTTGTACGGACCCTATGCAACAGTGGCATTCAAGTATAACCTTGTTTACCATTTATCCACTGTTGCAATGCTCACTGAACCTAATCTTACTGTTTCCACCTGATGACGGCAAACAGCCGGAAGTCGGGGGGGTGTGAGAACCACAATGCATAATCACTGATTTTGTTTGACAATATTCAAGGATTAAATGAGTTTTGGTAAACATTTAAAAACACCACGGGATTGCGGTATGAATGAATGTGAAAAAATAATTGTTTTTAACACGAGAAGCGTAAATCAAATGATGTTCGTTTGCATATGTAAGTCCAATTCCGCTCAAGCAGTTGTGAATGGCTAGAAACGATACAGTGAGCAATCTCATTGAACTTTAAATCCCCCTTCGCGATAATACGTACAAATGTGGTAATTTCAAGTTAAATTCAGCGTGTGGCATTTATCGTTTGCTGTTCAACACAAAATAATCGAGATTTCAGGATTAGTGTCGCTGACTTTGAGAATTTCCTATGTGGTTTGTTAGCTTGGTTCCGTGCGCGTGGGGTTATCTCGCATAAAATAAACCGAGAACTCGAACGTAATCCAATTTTACGAAGTACTGATAAAAGAGATAAAAGCAATATCTGCGAATATGCATTTTTATAACACACACACCGCGACCGGTTTGGTGCTGTTTGCACTCATCCGGTAGGGACAGTAAGATCAATATCTGCCTGCACTTGAAACAGTGGAGGAATGGTAAACAAGGAGCGCTTGTATGCCACTGTTGGATAAGGTTGGCAAGAACAACATGTTCAATCACATGAACCCATACACATGTGATTGAGGTTAAACCCATGCGCTTGAACAAAAATGCACCGGACACGTGAGGTAGTTCTGTTTCAAGTGTGGTATGCAACCGTGACATCCGATGTTGCCAGCAATTTGAGGTTGGAATAATTTTTCCAGGGGTGAGAAACGGTAGTAAAGACTTTGTATATAACGATAAGATGGTTATGCATGCTACTGTGTAAGCGAGTCGTTATGCCCAGCCGTCTGAAACGCTCAACCGTCAAAGTTACATTCGGAAGCCATTGAACAAATCGCATTCGCAAGCCATTCTTTACATGGCCAATGCGCAGAGTGGATCTAAGAAAGCCGATCTCAATTCTCAAGATAAGCCGTTTTACAAAACGCTCGTCCGGAAGCATACAAGAAGTGCAGGAATGTGTGCACTCGCTTTTTTGTAATCTCCATTTGTTACAGAAAATTATTGATCACACAGAAAATATTCTAGTGTGATCATCAGCTACGCTGCCTTCACGTAGCAATGTAACAAACTTGCCCTAAGGCCCATTTCGCTTAATGCAATCTAAAACAACACCCCTCTCTATTCCCAATTCAATCAATCAGACATTCGTTTCGTTGAACTTGACCTTGACCTACTCCTCGTTATCTATCCGTCATCAATGGTGCATCCGATTGATAAATGACACACGATATGCCATTGTGGTCATATCGCATACACATACCAACATGCGTACTCATACTGCCCCAGGTGTGTTCACTTGCGCCTGTTCGATCGAGCTCCTCGATTCGGCAACAGGGGTTCACTGGCGATCAACTCTGCGCCACGTGATGCAGTTTAATCATATGCGGATGACCTGTGCATGGCAGGAATGATCACCCCCCCCGCGGGACAGGTCAAAGGGAGTTACTGTCGTAATTTACCAGTTTAATGACTTGATATCAAGGACTGTCGGATTTGAGCATCGAATACGATCAAAGGTGAAATTGGCGTTTGTGAGTAAACGGGGGTTCTGGAACTGAGATGGAAAGTTGATAACATTATCAACAGTACTAAAGTGGAATATAATACGCATGTGTGGAAACTGCGTTGACCGATATTTGAGTCCATCACACCGAGGTCGTTATTCATACAATTGTTTTGAAACCAAACGATTAGAATAGTTTTTCGGAACCAAAATTCAGATTATGTTGGAATATGTTTGCGACCGATCGTGTAGTCATAATGCAATTGTGGACTTTTTATTCTGCGTGTGTGTGTACTTGCTTTACTTTCCTTTTGTGCGACTATCTCCTCCTGGAGGATGAGTCGGCTTCAATGAATATTCTTGGGAATTTGGGTACAAAGCGGCGTCCCCAGCACCACTCGGCGTTTGTTCGAGTCAGCTTCTCTAGCCTTTGCACAACCAGGTGCAACCTACAAGGCAGCAGGGAGTTGCCCAGAACAGGTGTGTGGCACCAACTAACCAGACTCCGTTTTCAGCTTTTTCCTCAGGGTTTTTTCCGAAGCCGTTCCCGCGATCGGTATCAAGCAAGGCAGCGGAGGTACATATGATTGAAAATGTTGATCGTGCCAGCCTTATGCAACAGTGACTTAGAGGTTCATGTCATGTTTATAATTTTTCCACTGATTCGAGGCATGCGATTTCTGATAGTAGTCCCTCTAGCTAATGAATGCAAACAACAAGAAACCGGTCCTGGTGTATGTGTGCATGATGGAATAGCAGGTCAATGCCACGCCATATTTTAAAATGAAATTTTTTTAATGAAA
>JACCGJ010007500.1:0-14723 GCA_013407085.1 Atriophallophorus winterbourni
GCTACTTGAGTGCAAAAAAGACAATATCGTAATTACATCTGGTCGAAAATTAATCCTTAGACAAAGAGAGTAATTTTGCAGCAGTTACCGCTTATCAATACCGTGACGATGCGATTTGAGATAGCTTCATCGCCGGAATTTGATCAAACACCACGCGTCAGCGATTACCTGAATGACGTGCATTAGACCTCTGAACTGCTTTAAAACAAGAATTTTCTCTGGTGCTCGCTGAACAACAATCGGTTACATGCCACACTCAAACAATCTTGCGGCGAAGTATAGCCAAGAAGCGGCCTTTTCATCCCTAAAAAGATGATGATATTACGGCTTAATGTTTCAGGAGCAAACTTGTGTTTCTGGGGTAGGTGTAGTCGGCATCCTCAATCTAATTTTTTATCACGTAGAGCAAACTGTAAAGCTTGCGGTCGAAATGTTCTTCTCAAAACCGTCTGTGTCACGTGACAAGCACAAGCCGACGAAGAACTCCATTCTCTCATCGCTTAATTTAACATCTACTACATTTCCTGAATGATTGTTAAATGGTATCACTTCTGTTATTGTCAACAGAAAAAACCTTGATGTTCTCATCGACACAGGCACTAGACGTCGTTTACTATTTGCGAATTGACTGCTGCCAACATTCAATCAAAAATCCCCTTCAGTCGCCTCAAAAAATTGTAAACCAATAGCAACAAATTCTCGGCTACATTCCATTTTAAACGAGGAATTCAGAAGTAAATCGAACCATCCTTTTCACCTAGGAGAGATGAAATTATTATTATACAACGATCGCCATAGAAAGCGTGCGATCGTTGAATACAGCCAACATGTCAATTGTTACATTGATCTCTATGCTTAAGCGTTGTTGGGAATTGATGTCCTTGTCGAAAAGATATCACGATATGAATTTTTCAGCACGCAGTTCGTCAATAAACCAACGCGTAAGAATAATTTCCTTGACCTCGTCTTTACTTTGAATATCACACCGTTTAACTTGAACGTGTAACAAAAATGTTTCAATTCGGTCGTAATATTATATGGTTCGAATTGAGTTGAGAAGTGAAAAATATCTGTCATTAATCACCATGACTTTAAAATCTTTGCAAACACATTTAAAAACGAAGATTTGAGAACATTTTTTTCTATTTGATAATTTTAATATAATTTAAGGAATTCATTACTAGACATGCACGTAGCTTCCAACAGAGCAAAGCTTGTAGTGATCTACTTTCTCTTGTACCTTAGCATTTTGTACATACAATTTTTGGCCTTGTATAGTTATTCGTTCTTTTGACCATGTACACTTAATCTGTATCAATGCTTGTACAATATACTTTTTGGCGGTCAATACAATTTCGAACTCGGACTCTGACTTCTTCCGTGGTTGTGAAGTCTGTGTGCGCCATTCTGTGCTGGAACTGTGATTAACGGAATTCCAACATTTTAGCGCTTTCTGCACCTTGGATTCCATTTCCTGGATTTTCCTGTGTGGATTACTTCGCTATCGTTGGACGTTACGGATCTTTATTTGGACATTTGCTCTCTTGGTCTTTCGTGAGTTCTTTCCATTTTTGCCATTTTTGTGTGTAGTGCTAGACTTATATTTCTGGTCCACTACATAATTGGTGAGCCCGTCTACTACCGCAATTTTTTTTGCATTTACGATAATTCGTATTTGTAAATTTTTGGCTTATATTTTGGAATACTCACTTAACACCCCACCATGAGCGATTTTTCCATAAGTAAAGTTTCCACAATCCTACAATCACAACATATTCCATGCACATTACCGGCTTTAGTCGTTTCTAATCTCCCTCTTTGGTTCGGCCAAATTGAAGCTATTTTTCGCATATATGGCATCACCGATGAATCTATTATGTATTCTCATGTGGTGACCCTGCTGCCTCTCGACGTAGCTGAACAAGTCAGTGATCTTATTTATGCTATGCCCGAGGCCCAGCCATACGAAAAGCTCAAATCCGCCCTAATAGACCGAATTGGTTTTTCTGAGCAAGAGAAGCTCGACGTCCTCTTTTCCAAAATGGCTCTTGGTGATAAAAAGCCATCTCAGCTTCTTCGCCAGATGAAAGAGCTACTTGGAGACAAAAGGATTGAGGAAAGCATTTTAACACAGTTGTGGTTTAAAAACCTCCCAACTGACATTTGCCAAGTGCTTGCTGGTTTGATTACTTACGTATCATTAGACGAACTAACACAAGCGGCTGACAAAATGCTCGAAGCAAAAGAAGCCGACCAAATTACGGTTGATTCCGCACACATCGATTCGCCCTGTCCATGTTCGGAATTAAAAGAACAAGTCGCTGAACTAACTCTTGCGGCGAACTCTCTTTTGTCAAAATCTCCCAACCCACCTCGCTCAAAATCTAAATCTCGACCATCGAAAACCCCTGAGCGCGTATGTTGGTACCACAAGAGATATGGGGATAAAGCCTCAAAATGCATCTCTCCGTGTTCAAAAACCGTCAAAATCAAGGGTCAATCAGTTACGGCGACTACTGTTCCCGGCCTACCAAACCCGAGTCGCCTATTCTATGTTACAGACAAATCGAGTGGTCTGCGTTTTCTAGTCGATACTGGCGCTGAAATTAGCGTCATACCTCCAACATCCAGCACCTCCAAACCATCGTCCTACACTCTTCAAGCGGCAAATGGCACTCGTATTAACACTTACGGCCAACGCCTGCTAGCCCTCAACCTAGGACTAAGACGCAGTTTTCCATGGGTGTTTCTCATCGCGGAGGTAAATTGCCCAATAATCGGCATCGACTTTCTATCTCACTTCGGTCTCACTGTCGAAGTAAAACAGCGGAGATTAGTAGATACGAAAACCTCTTTACAGGTCTCAGGTATCACTACTAAAGCCGTTTCCTCCGGCATCAAAGCTGTTACTCCAGAAGCTTCGACTTTTAGTGCTATACTGCATGAATTTCCATCCGTCATGCAGCCCCCAAGACCGACAGACAAAGTGACACACTCCGTGAAGCATCACATTGTCACTAGCGGACCACCAGTCTCCTTCAGACCTAGGCGACTTCACCCGTCGAAACTCAAAATCGCAAGAGCCGAATTTGATCACATGCTAGAGCTCGGGATCATCCGTCCCTCTTCCAGCTCCTGGTCGTCACCACTTCATATGGTCCCCAAGAAGACCTCAGATGACTGGAGGCCATGTGGCGACTATCGTGCTCTCAACAATCGAACGGTCCCCGACAGATATCCGGTGCCACACATCCACGATTTCTCTTTGAATCTTTGTGCCACGACGATACTTACTAAGCTTGATCTCGTCCGTGCTTATTATCACATCCCGGTAGCCGAGGAAGACATACCCAAAACGGCAGTCACGACTCCTTTCGGCTTATACGAATTCACTCGGATGCCCTTTGGCCTGAGAAACGCTGCACAAACCTTCCAACGTTTCATCGACGAAGTCTTGCGAGGCTTGCCGTTCGCCTACGCATACATCGACGACGTCTTGATCGCCAGCAACTCTCCAGAGGAGCATGTTGAGCACATCCGTCTCGTTTTAGAGCGTTTCGTTAACTACGGGATAAAGATCAACCCAAGTAAATGCATTTTCGGCACAGATTCACTGGACTTCCTCGGTCATCGCCTTACTCGATCTGGTATCACACCTCTTCCCGAGAAATGCCAGGCGATTTCCGACTTTCCTGTCCCCACAACAGTAACGCAGTTGCGCCGCTTTATCGGCATGATCAACTTTTACCGTCGCTTTATTCCAAACTGCGCAAAGATCATTGCACCGCTGACCGATTTGCTCGACTCCAAATCAAAATCTCTTCAGCTTTCTCCTGAGGCACTTGAAGCTTTCGTCGCATCCAAAAAAGCTCTTTGCAGTGCCACAGAACTCTCATTCATTGATCCGGAACCGACTTTTCCTTTGTCATTGACGACCGATGCCTCCAATTCGGCTGTGGGAGCTGTTTTACAACAACACCACAAGAACACAGTCCGTCCACTGGCATTTTTCTCGCAAAAGCTTAATCCGGCACAAACTCGCTACAGCACATTTGGCCGTGAATTACTTGCGATATATTTGGCCATACGGCATTTCCGTCATTTACTGGAAGGTCGTGACTTCATTATCTTTACGGATCACAAACCATTAACTTTTGCTCTGCAGTCTAAACTTGATCGTCATTCGCCACGCGAGATTCGACACTTAGATTACATCTCTCAGTTCTCTACCGATATTCGTTACGTCAAAGGAGATGCTAACTTGGTCGCCGATGCTTTATCAAGACCTGACATTTCTGTTTTGTCTTCAGGCACACCATTTGATCTCTCCCTTTTGACTAACCATCAAGCCGAGATTGATAAAACCGAACTCGCGAAGTGTCGATCCCTGGATTTGCAGCAAATTCAGTTACCAAACGCCGATGCCTCGTTGATGTGCGATATCTCGACAGGGAAACCTAGACCTCTTGTCCCTCTTTCTCTGCGACGTGCCATTTTCGATCATTTTCATTCGATGTCTCATCCTGGAAAGCGTGCCACCGTGAGGCTAATCGCAGATCGTTTTGTTTGGCCGTCCATGAATAAGGATATACGAAATTGGGTCCAGCATTGCATTCCTTGTCAAAAGAACAAGATATCTCGACATACCTTCACACCTTACGTTCCATTTAGGCATCCCAACTGTCGATTCTCTCATGTGCATCTTGATCTCGTCGGTCCTATGCCATCATCGAACGGATACTCATTCATCCTAACGGCGATTGATCGCTTTACTCGATGGCCGATTGCTGTTCCGATCAAAGACACATGTTCAGAGACTGTAGCACGCGCCTTCGTCGAACATTGGATTGCCAATTTTGGCACACCATCTGTCATCACAACCGACCGTGGCGCTCAGTTTCAATCGACTTTGTTCCGAGATTTGACGCGACTCCTTGGCTGCCAGCACATCCGAACCACCGCCTACCACCCTAACTCGAACGGATTGGTTGAACGCTTCCATCGGCAGCTTAAAGCCTCTTTAGCTTGCCAGCCTGATCCTAATAAATGGACTGAGAATTTGCCACTTGTTCTTCTTGGAATACGTTCCGCTATCAAAGAAGACATGCAGTGCTCAGCCGCAGAGTTAGTTTTTGGTACCGCCTTGTGTCTTCCCGGTGAACTCGTTGTGCCCTGCCAGTCACTACCTCCGGCGTCAGATTACATTTCTCGCTTGCGCACGTTCATGTCCAAGTTGGACTTTACGCCTCCTCGTCAGCGCATTATCCACCAACAGAAATCACCTCATCTTGATACGTGTGATTTTGTTTTTGTGCGACGCGACTCTGTTTGTAAACCTCTTCAGCCATCCTATCACGGACCTCACAGAGTTATCGAGCGTAAACCCAAGTTCTTCGTTTTGGATATGAATGGTCGACGTGACACAGTTTCTATTGACCGCTTAAAACCCGCTTTTGTCGAGCTTAAGCCGCAATCTCCGCCAAGCATCACTACGCCTCACGCACAACCGCCTGATAATCCTCATGCGCCAACCTCCACCCATGTTCATCCTAATTCCCCGGTCCCTCCTACCCCCGTTCAAACCCGAACCGGTAGACATGTGCATTGGCCCAAACGCCTTGCTGATTACGTGACCTTATGAACATTTCGAGCGTATGTTACCCTTCATTCAAGCCTAACTAACGCTCTGGTGGGGGAGTATTGTAGTGAACTGCTTCCACTTCGTAACTTCGTATTTTGTACATACAATTTTTGGCCTTGTATGTTATTCATTTTTTTGGCCATGTACACTTCATCTGTATCAATGCTTGTACATTATACTTTTTGGCGGTCAATACAATTTCGAACTCGGACTCTGTCTTCTTCCGTGGTTGCGAAGTCTGTGTGCGCCACTTTGTGCTGGAACTGTGATTAACGGAATCTCCAACATTTTAGCGCTTTCTGCACCTTGGATTCCATTTCCTGGATTTTCCTGTGTGGATTATTTCGCTATCGTTGGACGTTACGGATCTTTATTTGGACATTTGCTCTCTTGGTCTTTCAGTGAGTTCTTTCCATTTTTGCCATTTTGGGTGTAGTGCTAGACTTATATTTCTGGTCCACTACAAGCTCAAAAGATAGAAAAACATATTGGTTACTTAACATTATATAATAAAATAAGCGTGGCCTCTCTTTTCTTCTACTCAAGTAAAAATTATCTCTTACACTACTGCACACCTTAAACCGTAAACTTATTTCCACTGAGAGTACAACCCTCAACTCTTGTAAAAAAGACGATTGTTTAAACTAATCCACTCTATAACATCGGGAAATTTAGACAGTATAAACTACATTAGTAAAAAAAATGCATCTGGAAAAAAAAACATAGTAATAAACATGCCTTATGCTGTTCGTGATGAATATCTTGTACGTTTAAGTCATATTATAGTAAAAATGTTATCCAGACGTTTTTATACACTGTACATGGGATAAATTAGTCACAATTAAAATTAAACTCTCTGAAATACATGAAGTTTGTAGGCAAGTTGAAATCTCCTACTAACCTGACTAAGCACGTTTCACTCACTCACTTTTGGTTACGGCCCTCGCGGTGTTTGCTGATAGTGGCTCCTAGCGTCGGTTTCGCTTTCGAACCCCCACGTCCTGGCTCATAGAACAACACTGTACACCGAATCTTATCTTTGCAGAACGAGAGTGTTGTTCTGTACACGGGTTGAAACAAAACAGAAAGAATGGATTGGGATGCAGAGGCAGTGTGTTGTTCGCTGCCTGACCGTGTTATTATATCTGATCCGATTGCCCGTTGCTTCGCACCATTTGAATGTGTATTTGAAAGGTGGTCGATATGGCTGACCGTGGCGCGAAGATCGATAATTGTACACGTGACGTTGGTTGGCCTTTGAATTGTGGGATTGCCAAAGGTTGAATAGGTGGACGTGTACGATGGTGAATGTGTAGAGACAATAGTCTGCTACACAGCTCCCCTCCAGTGCTGAGAACACTGGGTGCCGATCGTCGGGATTAAAAAAAAGGCGATTCGGAGGCCCAAAAAAAATAGATAGCACCCGTTCTAAGCACGATCGGCAAACTCGCTATCCAGAGTTTAGGAGCGGAAGAATGGAAATGGGCAAAGGATGACTGTCACTTCGATATTCCTCGAGGGTATTCGTCATTGGAAGTTCGGTCTTTCCATTCCAAGGTGAGTTCGTCCTCACAATACCCTGTGAAGGAAAAAAAAAGAAGTGGGCCAGTTGCTGTTCTTTTAATTTAGAACGTATATTAATCTATCCGGGAAATGAACATGTCGACCGGATTTAGTTATTCGTTCGCCTGCGGTCTTATTTTTATCTAAGGCTTGCTTAACTTTCGGCGTATTGCTTAACACGTCTCCACCTGGGTCTTTTTCGATAAAAGCAGGTTTTAATCGATCAATGGATATCGTCTCTTTTTTACCCTTGATATCGACGACAAAATGCTTTGGGTGAATTTTCGATGTGAATTGCGAGATATAGTCCAACTGTCGTATTTCACGTGGATTGTACTTGTCAGAGGCAGAGGATAGCGCGTAGGTCAATGGCTTGTGATCTGTGAGTATCTCGAATTCGCGGCCTTCTAATAAGTGACGGAAGTGCCTAATACTCAGATACACCGCCAGGAGTTCGCGACCAAACGTACTATACTTTTGCTCTGCAGGTTGTAACTTCTTTGAGAAGAACGCAAGTGGTACTAAGTTGCCGTTCTTACTCTGTTGTAGCACGCCACCGACAGCGACAGAGGATGCATCAGTTGATAGTACGAGTGTGCTTTGCGGATCAACGTGTGCTAGCAACACCATTTTGCTCAATTCCTGCTTGATTTTCTCGAAAGCTTGTCTACCTGACTCGTTCATTTGGAATTGCTTTTTATCAAGCTTCAGTAGGTCCGTCAGGGGTTGGCATAGCTCTGAACACTTCGGAATGAAGCGGCGATAGTAGTTGACCATGCCAACAAACCTACGCAGCTTGGTGAGAGAGTCTGGTAATGGAAAGCTTGTAATCGCGTCAACTTTATCGCTGAGGGGTTTGATACCTTCAGAATTGACGTGATGGCTAAGAAAATCGATGGAATCTTGTCCGAGTTGTGTCTTGGAGGGATTGATGACCACTCCGTAATGACGTAAGCGCTCGAACAGTTGTTTGAGGTGTTGTAGGTGTTCCTCGTGGGAACGACTAGCAACCAGGATGTCGTCGATGTAGACGAAGACGAAATCAAGTCCGTGTGTGACCTGGTCCATGAAACGTTGAAACGTTTGCGCGGCGTTGCGCAGACCAAAGGGCATGCGTAAAAACTCAAAGAGACCAAATGGTGTGGTCACTGCAGTTTTTGGAACGTCCGCTGGATGAACCGGGATTTGGTGATATGCACGAACAAGATCTATCTTGCTGAACACTCGCTTATTGTGCAGGGACATGGAGAAGTCGTGCAAATGCGGGATTGGATACCTATCAGGCTTTGTGAGCTTGTTCAGAGCTCTATAATCTCCGCATGGTCTCCAGTCGTTGGCAGTCTTCTTAGGGACCATGTGTAGTGGACTTGCCCAAGTGCTGCTGGAAGGGCGAATAATTCCCAATTGCAACATGTGCTGGAATTCGCTTTTAGCAATTTTGAGCTTATCTGGAGCTAACCTTCGCGGTCTACTGAAGCATGGGTTCCCTGTAGTTATGATTCGATGTTTAACATCGTGCTTTATGTCTGCCGTCTGATAGCTAGGGGATGTGATATCCACGAAAGATTCTATGAGCTTCTTGTATGGTTGGCTAAAATGTTGGATATCGCTTTTTACGGTGGGAGACGTGCATGTAGTGTGCGAGCCGTTAATGGTAAGGTTCGTTACGCCGTCTATCAGCTTGCACCTTTTAGGGTCTACTACTATTCCGTGATGTTGGAATATGTCTAATCCCAATATAGGATTAGGAACGTCGGCTATGGTAAAAACCCAATTTATAGGTCTTCGAAGGCCTTAATTGAGGGTGAGGAATCTTTTGCCGTATGTGCGTATTGCTGTACCATTTACTGCGCGCAATACGATACTGGATAGTTTGTTTTTATCTTGTGGGCGTGGAGGTATCACGCTTATTTGAGCTCCAGTATTGACGAGAAACTTCATGCTAGTTGTTACGTCTCTTACGTAAAACAGGCGACCCTTTTGACAAATGCCAGTCTTCGCGGTCGCCATCACGAACTGGCATTCGAGTTTACCGATTTATGGAAGGAGCATGGTTTATAACACTTACGGGCTCTACTTCCGAAGCGCGCGTGGTACCAGCAAAAACCTCGCTTATTTGGACTGCGACTCCTCTTAGTACTCTTATCCCTCATAAGCCTGTTTAGCCGACTTTCCAAACTGCGGATTGCACGACCGTGATGGTCGTCAATGGGATCCGCCTTGACAACTGTGCTTACGGTGGGCTGCTTAATCTCGACGATCTTGTCTGCCATCTCCGCAAGCTGTGCGATGCCAACCATGTCCACAAAGTTAGCCATTATTTGCTGAACGTGTACTGGGAGGCGTTGAAGGAAGAGTTGCTTCAAGAAGCGTTCATCGATCGTTATGTTGCCGATCAATGATTGCATGCTTCTGAGTAATTGGGTCGGTGTCCGATCCCCAAGCTCTTCCTGCGTTAAAAGCCGCTGAACACGAAGTCGTTCGGACTCTGTTAGTCGGGTGATCAGGGCTGCTTTTAGATCCTCATAAGTACATGGCTTCTTCAGCAAAATATCTTGGACTAAGGACAGTGACTCGCAAGTGAGTGAGCTTATTACATAATGGATCTTGAGTTTATCTTGCGTTACGCGTTTGATCTCAAAGAAAGATTCTGCCTGAAGGAACCACAGCTCTGGGTTTTGAGTCCAGAACTGGGGAATGGTGAAAGCGACGGTGTTAATAGTTACCGGACTAGAATCTCTCTGAGGCTCACTCATGGAGGAGGATGGCACGAAAATGTAAATGCAAAAAGAATCGTCAAAAGTTCAGGAACAGACTCACCGTGTGTTCTTTTTCGGGCTCACCAGTTTGGGTTACGGCCCTAGCGGTGTTTGCTGATAGTGGCTCCTAGCGTCGGTTTCGCTTTCGAACCCCCACGTCCTGGCTCATAGAACAACACTGTACACCGAATCTTATCTTTGCAGAACGAGAGTGTTGTTCTGTACACGGGTTGAAACAAAACAGAAAGAATGGATTGGGATGCAGAGGCAGTGTGTTGTTCGCTGCCTGACCGTGTTATTATATCTGATCCGATTGCCCGTTGCTTCGCACCATTTGAATGTGTATTTGAAAGGTGGTCGATATGGCTGACCGTGGCGCGAAGATCGATAATTGTACACGTGACGTTGGTTGGCCTTTGAATTGTGGGATTGCCAAAGGTTGAATAGGTGGACGTGTACGATGGTGAATGTGTTAGAGACAATAGTCTGCTACACACTCACTCAGCCCTCTCCGTGCCGGGTGGCACATGAGGCGAAGACAACTTCACGCCAGTGGTTCCGGTCTGTCGCTGCTCCGTTGCCGTCTGCACCGTGAATCCTTGTGCATGTAGTTCGCGTTCCAACGTTCTGCGCCAAGTTTCCTTGGGCCGTCCCCTTTTCGTTTACCTTGCGGACGCCAGTGAATGGCTACCTTCGGTATGCGAACTGGGATCCATCCTGCATACATGACCGAGCCACGGATCTGTTGTCTCGTTTCCGTAGCAATGTAGGTTTTACGGGATAGGGTTGCTAGCCCTAAGCCCAACCCTCCTCCTTTCTCAGACGGGCTTGGGACCCTCCTTGGCGGAGTTAACTAAGCACGTTCGGTACAAGCAATTTGCAAAATGGGATCTGGTGACTTCTTATCATTACTACTGAATTTCTTAATGAATCCAACAAACCAGGAACCTTCCCAGAATAGAAACATGCAATCGTATACATAGACACAAGTCCGAATCATTACAGACAATATCAATTTATCGACCCATGAACTACACACCAATTATATCTATAATATTGGAAAACTTTTTTAGACAGACAACCTAGCATACCTGACGCCATCTTTTTCATTCCAAACCAGCACGGATTTATAAATATAACATCTTGTATCATATGTAAACTACAACTTATTAATTACCTAACATAATAATTAGATTCAGGCCTATGATTGATAGTTGAATTCATTGATATTACGTCTGGCAGGGTTCCACATAATCTACTCCTCACGAAATTATCTGCCTCAGGGCTTACTGGAAACTATCTTTCTTGGTTCATATTTATAGTTGGAACGTGATGTACTAAGCGTGAATATTCTATGTATTTACTAAAAGTATAATAGAATGGGAGAAAATACGCGTACAATCAGTAAGAAAATACAGACTTAGTATTTCGTTTGAATGCTTTGCGTTGCGATACCACTAACAATTATTACATTTTTTGTATAATATTTCCCTTGTATTGCTCGTTTGATATAAATCGGAGCAATGTAGTTTATCGAAAACGAAGAGATAATCGAGATTAGTAATCCGAAACCTTGTAATTTGTGTTTCGTCTCCATGTGGGTTTGTCAGATTTTCAAGCAATGTTCACCCGAGTTGACTTTATGTGGTTTCAAACAAAACAGCACAAGGCATCATGATGGAAAACGTTTATGAATATAATCTTACGCTTATGATTATTATTGTGTCACTTGATTCCAGACTGCGAATTGTAAGTTGTCAAGTTGTGTGATAGATGTGCACGATGGCGCCTCTATCTTGGCGTTGCGTGGTTTGCGGTTCTTGTATAACGTGATAAGATGTCCTGTTAGAATATGTCGAAAATTTTTAATTGCGTTGTATAATAAGTAATTTGCGGGCAAAGGTGTTTTACATTGCTTGCGCCGGCTGTAGCTTTTGGGCGAAGAAACGTAGTTTGCGCTTGTCATCCATCACGTTTTGTAGTACAGTTCCTATAGAGATTAAATAAGCATTTGTCTTCAGCGCTTGATTGGCTCTGCTGTCCTGTGAGAGGTTGTTCAGTGATGTTAGTGTACTGTTGCTGGTTTTGACTGCTTCGAAAGCGGTGATTACCTTCATTGTCTTAAAAAAATTACCAGGGCGTATATTTTGAATGCATAATAGAATGTGAAGAAAATATACGTGCATGAATCTGTAAAGAAAAACGATTTACGTATTACAGTGAATGTTTCGCATTGTGTTCCCACTAACAATTAATATTTTTCTGTCGTATATTTTTTCCCTCGTATTGCTGATCAGATATTAATCGGGGCAAGGTAGTTTATCAAAAAGCAAGAGAGAATCGATATTAGTTATCTGAAACCTTGTAATTTGTGGTCAACGTGAGTGCAAAATAAAGGGATGGCGCAGAAATGTTCGAGTTAGCATCTCGAAAATGTTAGCATCAAAAATGCATGAAAAGCATGTAAGTTTTATCATGTTTTATCAAAGGCGGCAGAGTCATAGACTTTGCTTGGGGTGCCTACTATCCATCGTTTGGAGCCTTCAGACTGAAAATAATTGTATTAGCGTTTTAGATGAATGTTCGCATTTTAGGCGTGTCCAGTATTGAAGTAAAATTTTGCAGCACATATCTCGGAAACTGTGGTATTGCGCGATCTCTTGTAACCGGACCATGTCTCACACGATGGGGCAAGCTTGTAACGCCTACCTCTTCCGTCGCGGTGACGTACCTTCAAGGATACTGAGGCTAACCACGATTTGGGCGTACCCTTTTTGCAAACGGGGACTAGCGGACCCAATAGATCTCGAATTTGTGGGATGTTGCTCTTAATCTGCCACCACATCGCATCAACATGTTCCATGTTTTGCAATGGGAGAAGCACTAGTTTAGCCAGTCCAGAAAGTCTTTCTTGATCCCTGGATCAAGCGATATTTTACAGTTCTGTTTTATGTTAAAGATTTAAAACCACCGAGGATTACAAAACCCTGTGCTATGGTCAAAATAGACGAGAGCTAAATTTATAAAAGTGCATCTTTTTCAAAATAGTTTTCGGACTGCGGTAGAAGCAGCTTACCTATATAGGCTTGCATCCATTTATTCGGAAGTCATATACAATTTTCACGTTCGTCGTAGAAAGAGGAATACTTTTCTTGAAAGGAATAACTTGATTACTATGGAGCAATGCCGCTCCTAGCAGCTTACTAGGAGATCGCTTTTTATGGGGCTAAACTAGTTACCGATTGCAACTGGTACATGTTCATCATTAAACAGCCATGATTCAGTGGCACCAACTATTTTGTAGTGGGTACCGTCAACACTACAGAGAAATTCAGGGCATCTGTTTGTAATGTTACAACATGACAGTAATGTTAAATGTAGTCGGACTTCCTGACTTTAGGCTTAAGGACCTCTTGTCTTCACGTTTTCTGAAGAGTTTAATACATCACCTGTTGCATCATTCAATGTTAGGATGGATGTGAGTTCCGGCAGTCAGCTTCATCTTCGTAGTACGAATCACCACAGCTTAGCCACAATTTCTCCTTTAACAGATCTGGCTTGACGATGGCTCTCTTCAAGTCAATGGTGCTAATATCTGGAGGTAGCGTACTAGTGACACTAGTGTCATTAAATAAATTTCGCATCAGGAGCGAATAAGTTGCGCTTAGATGGACACTCTACTTTGAATTTTAGCTGTTATGTTGCACAACGCACTTACACTCTACGGGTTGTAGTATCTTAGCTTTTAAGATAACGCACTGCTTTTTAATTCCGACTACAAATGCCTGTCGCTATCTCCATTTCCAACTCAAGGTACTCGCTTCAGTGGTGTTCTGGGGCGCATGCCTGAAGCTCGGATTAGTTCGGTGACAATTCTGTGGTAACTTTCCTCACGGACATTTTATTGTTCGATGAATCTCTCAACCTGCATCATGATTAGAACATTTCTTGGCCATGTTAACCTATATGGGCTAATAATTTAAAGCTCAGCAACCACTTATCCTAAGATGTCGTCATCTTCGTCAAGTGCGCGAATTCCGCTCGGGCAAAAAGTGAAACCTCGGCATGTGGTTGGATTTTAAGTATATGCAACACCATAATTCTAAACAAAAAATCTACTTGAGAACCATTAGGAACCTCAAAACAAACATTTTGCAGTTATTCATTATCAGCTGAGTCGTATGAGATTTCCAGAATGTCCACCGCTACCCTCGCTAAAAATTATCCCTATTCAAAACACAGTGACATTATGTTTATCAGCTTTGATGATATAAATATGCTAGTCTTTTCTGTAGCTTACGAAGAGCTTTTTGCTTCGTTTGTTCAATATTGCCTTCATCTTGTCTCTGACATCTGAAAAACACCAAATATACAGTACCGTACTTTATCAGCCTGATCACTGTGGATCGCGCTCAAAGATGTTGCAATGCAATGTATAAGTACGTCTGAAATTGACGATGTTTAACTTATTGAGAATGGCGTTGACGAAACATTTGTCATCAAATATCACAACAGGCTAGATGCGTTTCATAAATACTCAAATAAGCCTGATCGTTAAAATATAGTTACGAAGAAAATGAAAATCCAGCACATGTATTCCACTATTTCTAGACTAGCTAACTCAAAATATTAACCACAAACAGTCCTGTAAAATCGGAAGTTAACTGAACTCAATCAACAATTACGAAAAATTTGACGTGCTTTCTATTTCGCTCCGTGAAATTATTTTTTTAATCGCTATTACAGCGCCTAAACATTCT